>CAUYSK010098172.1:0-47070 GCA_963575035.1 Avahi laniger | reverse complement strand
ATGCTGTTACACTCGGAATGGCATCTCTGAAAGACAGTAGTGGCTGTATCCCACAAGGCGCCGCATTTCTCAGACCTAAAGGTTTGGATTTGCTTTGTAAAGCAAAGCGAATCTGTTAAAAACTACAGGATGAGAGCTGACAATGGAGTGCCCCCCGGAACAGACAGCTGCCCAAATGGCTAAAAGCAAAGTTCTTGTTTAAACCACTCTAAACTACCTGTCTCCATTCACAATAACCTAATAAATATGGAGCCGACATATCTCTGTTTAACCCCTCTGTTAAGTGATAAATTTACCTTAGAACTTAAAAGTTAACCTTTGAAAGATTTTGTAACCATTTATTCACGTAGATAGGATTAGTTAAAGGATCTGTAGAAGCCTTTTGAAAATCCGTTAACCTGAGAGGAAATACCTATTGTTATGTAAATCTGTTACCCCTGGCAATTAATCACTATTCCCTATAAGTTACCATATAAGACCTCATTCGGGACTTTTTGAGACCCACGGAGAAGGTCTAGGCCCCCTGAGATCCCACTTTGCCTATAATCTTTATAAACTTATAAAACTATATCTTCGTCTCTGTGTATTCTTTTATTTCTTTTATTTTCCATTTTTCTCTATTATTTTCTTATCCCTTGCAACCCTATCAAAGGGACCCGGTTTTGTGTGGGGAACATTGGCCACGTTCCCGGCAATAGACCAATGGAACAGGACTGAGAATCCAGATATAAAACCATCCTGATATAGCCTTCTGATTTTTGACAAGGAAGACAAAAACATACTCTGGTTAAAAGAATCCTTATTCAATAAATAAGTGCTGGGAGAATTGGCAAGCCAGAGGTAGAAGACTGAAACAGGATCCGTACCTCTCACCTTTCACAAAAATCAAGTCACGATGCATAACAGACTTTAACCAAAGGCATGAAACCATAAGAATTCTAGAAGAAAATGTTGGAAAAACTCTTGCAGACATCATCCTAGACAAAGAATTTATGGAGGAAACCCCCAAAAGCAATCACAGCATCAATAAAAATGAATAAATGGGAACTGATCAGAATAAAAAGCTTCTGCACAGCCAAGGAAACTATCATTAGAGCAAATAGACAACCTACAGAATGAGAGAAAATATTTGCATGCTATACAGCCAGTAAAGGGCTAATAACTAGAATCTATGTATAGAACTCAGGAAAATCAGCAAGAAAAAAATCAAACAACCCCATTAAAAATGGGCAAAGACATGAACAGAAACTTTTCAAAAAAAGATAGACTAATGGCCTACAGACATGAAAAAATGCTCAACATCTCTAATCATCAGGGAAATGTAAATCAAAACCACAATGAGATATCACTTAACTCCAGTGAAAACAATTTTTATCAAAAAGTCCCAAAACTAAACATTTTGGTGTGGATGCAGAGAGATAGGAACACTCATACACTGCTGGTGGGACTGGAAACTAGTACAACGTCTGTGGAAAAAGTGGAGACACCTTAAAGAACTAAAAGGAGAACTAGCATTAGATTCAGCAATCCCTCTACTGGGTATTTACCCAAAGGAAAAAAAGACTTTCTATAAAAAAACACCTGAATTTGAATGTTTACAGCAGCACAATTCACAATTGAAAAGATGTGGCAACAACCAAGTGCCCAGCAATACATGACTGGATTAATAAAATGTGGTGTATCTATACCATGGAGTATTACTCAGCCATTAAAAAAAATGGTGAGCTGTCTCTTGTATTATTCTGGATGGAGTTGGAGCCCATTCTTCTAAGTGAAGTATCACAAGAATGGAAAAACAAACACCACATGCATTCACCTTTAAATTGGTACCAATCAATCAAAATGGACTTTACATTCATTGGGTGTTGGGCAGATGGCGGGGCAGTGAATGGGTAAACTCACACCTAATAGATGTGGTGTGCACTGTCTGGGGGATGGGCACACTTGTAAATCTGACTTGGGCAGTGCAAAGGCAATTTATGTGACCAAAGAGTTTGTACCCCCATAATATCCTGAAAAAAAGTGTAAAAAAAAAAGAAAAATTCAGTTGAATATACTATCAGATAGTAAGACCCATATCGAGAGTTTTACAAATTGGATTGATTGTTAGATGAAGTTTTCAGTGAGTGCACTCAATAATATGGTTCTAGGAAGTAGTCCTTTATTACCACACATTCAATGAGAGTCCTTATTTTTGTTTCATATACCCTTTTCAATCACTGGATAGCTACCTATGATTTGCTGATATAATAGAAGCATTTGCAGGGAACACGGTGGGGAGGGGTCCATAATCTGGTTTATTTGAGGGTTTATGGGAAATGGTATGTAGTGAAGTGTTATTTAATACTTATTCTATACCAGACAGTTTGCTAAGGGCCGAGAAATGTGATGGTTGCCAAAGAGACTGAAGTTGACCTAGTTCGATATTTTAATATAAGCTTCAGTGAACTACTAGTGATATATAAATGTGCCAAACAATATGCTTATGATAGGAATATGTTTTAATTTTATACTGTAAATAAAAATATTTAGTAAATATAATGGTAGTTTACCAATTTTAATATATAACTTTTAATTTCCCAAAAATAGTAGGCTTGCTAAACAATTTTTTTATTGTATGATTCTTTTAGTAGCACACTGATTGTTGTAATTCAGACTCGGGGTGTGTGTGTGTATAAAAATATATACATATACTCACACATGTGAAATGTGTGTATGGATATATAAAATTATATATCACCAATCTTAATTATATAGACATATATAATGTATGCACATATATGTAATCACATATATAGATATAACTTTAAAGTGTAACGTATGCTGTCACCGTGTGTATCATTTAACCATATTATCTCCTTTATTAGTTTGAAATTTAATGGGTACCAGATGGTATTCACAAAAATCCTGGCAAATAGCCCATCATAAGGACAGTAATCTTGTCCATTAGGGGATTAGAGAGTAACGACTCTGGAGAATTCTCCCTCTGCATCCCCCAGCCTTTGAGAGTCCAGCCTATCCAGACTGGATAGCATCTCCCGGGATAGACACACAATACTCCTGGTCATAAGTGATGAAGTTAGTGTTCTTGGGGAATATAAGTAGCTTTTTACTCATTATCATCAATGTCTTAAAAGTCTTCAAATTTAATTGTTATAGAATTGTTACTAGTATTTGTTTAATTTCTTTTATATCTGTGATTACATATTATTCATCATTCCTAATCTTGTATATTTTTGCTCTCTTTTCAGTGTCAGGCTAAAAAATTATTTAACTATTAAACTGGTGTTTTTAAGGAAGCAATTTTGGATTCATGCATTCTTCCTACTACTTTTTAGATTTCTGCTTCATTCATTTCAACTTGTATATTTATCAACTTCCTTTTGCTACATTCTGTTGGCCATTTTGTGTTCTTCACATTAAAATGAACATAACCTTAATTTTCTAAACATGAGCATTAAAGAAATGTCTTTCTTAATAATGGTGCTATATGGCTTTAAATGTCTCCTCATTCCTCTGTGAACAGCCTTTCCTGTGTGTCACAGGCTTTATATATACCCTTTATTTAAAGATCACACAATTCTAGTGGGTTTTCTTGGTGCAATATTGCCTAAGCATTATTTCTTAATTTCTAAATAAAATTTCATTTTTGGTTAACTTTCCAATTTAATTTCTCCTGTTCGTTTTTGGATTACAATTACAGGATGTGTCATTTTATATGAACTGAATTTACTGTCTTTATTTTCTCTACTGGCTCCATCCAAATCTTAAAGGAACTTACTGAAATTTCATAGTACCTTTGTATTTATTTCATTTTCTACTTGCACATTTTACCTTCAGAATTAGCAGATTGACTAAAAATATTCTTTTCACTGAAATCACAATAATACAAAGTCTGATCTTACACTAGTGAATTTTTTGGTCCCATTTATTTTGTCTGTTTATTTCATTTATTTCACTGTTTTTCTATATACACGCATATATTGCTACTTGCTCAATGGTGTTTCTTCTAAATTTTATTTTCTTTCATTCTACGGCCTTTTTCCTGTAGATTCAATATTTAGCTTGTGTCTTTACTCCAGTATTTTCCTCATATAGGGTTCGTGAGTGATTTTAGTTCAATCTTACCATATTCACAAATATTCTTCATTTAGCTATACAAGTAAATGACATCTTGGGTAGGTATAAAACAGATATACCTATTTAGTGTTTTCTCAACTCAAATAAATGTCTATTATTTATCTATGTTTCCTCTCTGCCATTTGTTTCTTTTTCTCCTTCTATATCTCATGGCATTCTGATGGATCTAAGACTCTCATGATTTCTATACTTTTGCATTTTTGCTTTGTGTAAAAAATGTTCTCTTAAACCATCAACTAGTCTGCGAGTGTCCTTTCATTTTGTCTCCTTTTAAAAAATTGCTCTTGTATCGTTATTTGTGTTTAAGTTGTTCCGTTTCACCCATTGACTCTATTTGGTTGAATCCTCTTCATATGTTGTTTCTCTTCCTTTCTCTGTTCAGGGGTTCTGTTAATTCTCTGCCTGCTGTTTGAGGCCCCGGGTAGGTGTAAACTGTGAGTTTCAGTAGACCTGTGAGTGATGTTAGGAAAAGCATTCTGTGCCATGTGCCTGGTTTGAAGTACTGACAACCTCCTGGTCTACTCTTAAACCACCAGGAGTAGGCTACCGTTTTCCTGTAGTCTCTAAACCTTGGAAGAAAGGCAAGTGGCCCATCCAATAACCTTATTAATAGCTTCTTTTTGGATATTTGGAGGCCAGAGGGATCAGGTGCCCTCAAAGGAGCTAATGTCAACCTTGTCACTGAAAAATCTATAGATGTCAATGAACTTAGCTCTTCCCAGAGTGCCCTGTGTACTGATCGCAACACTAGGGCAGTGGGCCCAAGCACTCAGCCTGTGTCTCCACTGACCCACCAAACTGAAATCCCATACTTCTCACTAAGTCTGGTTGCACAGAGTATCCCAGGCCCTATTCACACAAAATCACTTGTTGACCTCAGCAGTAGTTGGCCCAGAGAGGAAAATTGGTTAGAGTTGAGAGTAGAGCACAAACCAAGTAATTTTTTTCCTTAAAAACAAAGTTCCACCAGAGCATCTTTTTCAAGTTCATTAAAAATAAAAGTTTCTTACACAATCACAGCTTAAATAACTTTAAAACAAGAAATACATTAGCATCTTTATTACAAATGTAATTGGTTTTCTTTTATTTTTCTGTATGGGGATAGGGTCACTAGTTAAAATACACCACTGTAAAATCTGCAATTTAAATTTCATTTCATGCTGCATTGTAGAAATAGTTTACATAAATAGCATCCATTAATCATTTAAAACAAAGGTTAAATGGAAATTAGGATCCTGCTATTTATTTCTATGATTATTTATGGTTTTCTGGTAAAGTTTGATTTTTTTTTTGAGGGTGAAGGAATTTATGTTTTTGAAAGTAAAATACTTTTAAACTAAAGTTGATAACTTACGGAAATAAAGGATCTGGAAAGAATGCCATAACATTGCAAACAGCATTTGTAGCTAAGGAGCATGCTAGCTCTCAGTCACAATTTTAATTATGTCACAATTTAATTGTGAAACCTCTTTCTTTAGGAGTCTTACTTGCTAATATTAAGTAACTATGTTGCACATAATTCTGAAGGAAATGGTATCTTTCTGGTGGCTACAATTTTTTGAAGAGGGTTAGAATATTGGTTTCGTTATCTATCAGTTTATTCAACAAAAGAAAGTAATAAAATAAATAAACATCAGTATAAGTTAGTAAAAACTATCTAGTTTTAAACTATATTGGCAAAGGGACAAAATATCTGGATAAACTCTTTGTTTCAGTGGTTTGCATAAATCATTATTGGTCTTTATTAGGAAATACCTGAGTAACTGATCAACTTTTTACTCACCATTCCAAACTATTGCTCTTGGGTAATCGCAGTTAAAGTATTTCTATTCTTTAATTTGTTTCTTATGGTTTTGTTCTTTTATCACAGATTTGATATGATATTAATGTGAAGAATGACAGCCTGAACTTTAGAAAAGAAATTAAATAATTTGACATTTTATCATTTTACTAAAGTTCAAAAGGAAAGTGTAAAATGTATTACCTAAATTAATCTAAAAGAAATTAGTATTTTGATGCATAAGAACCCAGAAACATTAGAGACTACAGTCATTAAAAAAAAGCAAAGTAGCAAAACAAAACAATCACGTTGATTTCAGCAGTCAGTAGTATCATACTTTATTGTTTTGCATTCTTTATGTAGGCTATCAGGGATATATTCAGCAGTGATATTTATGTATTATGTGTCTTCTCCAAATACCAAAGCAAACATTGATATTCTGATGAATCATGTCATTGTGGCTAGGTGTCATTATACCTTTTATTTAGTTCTTTGGATATTTTTGAGCAGCAAAGTCCTGAGAAAGAATTGAAGTTACAATACAAGTGTTCTATATCTTTTATCTTTTATAATACAATAGCCTCTACAATGTCGAATGAAAATTTTTCAATATGTTTGCAGTCATTTTAATAAACTATCATTATAATATCCATTCAGAAAAAATTTAGTTAACTAGGATGTTAATTTTAAATATCTGAAGCAAAGTTCAAGTAATTGTTTCCAATAAACTATCTTAATGACTTTGAATTCATATCATTTCAAGATTATGTTATCCACTATTGGGTTATGTAAATATAACACTTTGTTGCTCCTTGCCTCATGCAAAAATCATACTTTAATTATGCTCTAAATATATTTTGTGTTTTTTTACCAACCCAAGAAAGCGATTACACTTTAACGTTTTCTTTCTGATGAGATAATAATCAGAATGCATTAATATACTAACAATTTTAGAATATTCAACCCAGCATCATTTAGTGAATGAAGGTAAATAGGTCAGGTTATTTCAGGAATTGTCTTCAGGACTTCAATAATAGTAAAACTTCTTACAGTGAAGCCAATCAACAGAAGTTTCAGTTTGAAATCTAGGTTACCATGACTATCTCTAAAGACGATATGATTCGAAAATGGTCCTTCCCAACTTAATCTTCAAAATGAAAAAAATCTATAGTTAATATCTCCTGTGAACATGAAACAATATGCATAGAAAATACACAAGAAAAAACTTTATAAATTAATTTACATTTGAAAACAAATGTCACACAAAGTATATTTTTGATACTGTCCTGGAAGGACAAACATCAGCCCTTGAACACCATATGCGGTCTGCGTTGTGGCTTCTTGGCACTAATCCATAATCTATTTCCAGCAGTCACCATTTCAAAAATTTATGAGAACCTGGAAAGCACAGAAGGGCTAAAGAAGCTACTTGAGTTCTGCTTATTAGCATACTCATTAAGCCTAATCAATAATTGATGAACCATTTGTGGAAAACATATGGATTAAATTACATCTTGGCTGAGAGCATTCAGAAAAGTCATCAGTATTTTGCCCCATTGCTGTATAAACATGATGTCAACATTGATCCCATAACGATAACTGAAAAACTTGTGCTTTCCTTTGTCTATAATCCAAAGTTGTAAGGCATTATGACTTATTTTTAAAATGTTTTAAAGGAATTTAACATAGAAGTTATTGAATTGTAAAATTTATGAGATATTATGAAAACTTTCTAAAAATTTTTAAATAACCCTGAAGAAGTGTTTGAGAAAGGGAAAAAAAATGTACTCATGAGCAAAGTATAGTGAAGACTTAAAAACATTAGGCTAGACCACTCACATTGTTAAATCTGTTCTTAGGACACTGGTCCTGGGGTAGTTGTGAGCTAATAAAAATTCACATTTTTTTGTGGTTATATAACTATGGAATCAAAGTACATTTAAAAAAATGTTCACATTTAGAATAGTTTTATACTTACAGAAACATTGTAAAGACAGGACAGAGTTTCCACACACTCTATTACTAATTTCTTATTTTAGTATAGTACATTTGTCGTAATTAATGATCTGATATTGATACATTTTTATTAACAAAATTTACACATTATTCTGATTTTACATTTTACCTGCCCTTTTTTTCCCAGCATCCTTTCCAGGATACTACATTACACTAAGTTGTCATGTCTCCTTTAGGCTCCTTGTGGTTGTGACAGTTTCTCAGACTTTTCTTGTTTTTTATGACCTTGACAATTTGAGGAGTGTTGGTATTTTGTAGAATGATACTCACTTCAGATTTTTCTGATGTTTTTCTCATGATTAGACTGGGTTTTTGAAGGAAGACCACAGAGGTAAAGTGCTTTTTCCATCACGTTGCATCAAGGGTACGTATTATTAACATGATAAATGTTGATATTAGCCTTGATCACCTGACTGAGGTAGTATTTGTCAGGTATCACTACTCAAGTTCTTCTCCCTCTTCCCTTACTGTAACGTACTCTTCATAAGGAAGTCACTTTGTTCAGTCAACACTGAAGTAGTGGAGAGTATGCTTCCTCTTTTTAAGAGTGGGGTGTCTATGTAAATTATTTGGAATTCTTTTACATTAGAGTTTAGTCTATTTTCCTGATTTATTTATTTGTTATTCAATCATTTACTTATATGAGTACAGACTCATGAATATTCATTTCATACTCTGAGTGATAATCCAATACTACCCTATTTTGTTGCTCAGATTGTTACAGATTTGGCCATTGGAGATATTTCAGCTGGCTTCCATGTCACCATAAAATACCCATCTCATTGTGTGTGTTGGGGGGATGGTGGTTGTGTTTGAGAACTTCACCCCTTATTTTGCAGCACTACAAGAAGCCCAAATTTCACTAATCGTGTACATTTTCCATTGCAGTCCTAGAACCAGTCATTTCTCCAAGGAACCCTTATTTAATTCTTTGTTTGTTTTAGAATGGAATTAAAAATCAAGATCCGAGTGCTACATGTGTTCTTTGACACTGTATAAATATCCTCATGCAAATTTTTGAGGGTATATAGGTTTTCGAATCAGTTGGATAAATACCTAGAAATGTGATTGCTGGATTACATAGTTTTTAGATTTTAATCATTCTAAGAGGTGTGTAAATGGGTGTGTAATGATAGCTCATTGTTGTTTTAATTTGCATTTCCCTAATGACAAATGAGGTTAGACATTTTTTCATATGCCTATTAGGCATCTCTGTATCTTTCTTGGTGGGGTGTTAATTCAGATCTTTTGTCCATTTTTAAATTGAGTTGTTTTTTTTCTTATTGTTGAATTTTAAAAGTTCTTTGTATATTTTAGTTTACAAGGATTTTATCAGATATGTGTTTTGCAAATATTTTTATCCAGTCTCTGACTTGTCCTTTTTTAATTTTAATAAATTCAACTTATCAATTTTTTTTGTAAAATGTGCTTTTGTTGTATCATGGAAAAACTCATCATGAAACCCAAGATTATGTAGATTTGGTCATGTTACTATAATGCATTTTATGTTTAGGTTTATGATCCATTTTAAATTAATTTTTGAGAAAGGTATTAGGTCTGTGTTTCAGAATTTTTGTTGGTTTTTGATTTGTGCGTATATTTTTGTTTTGTTTTGTTTTTGCATATGGACATGTAGTGTTTCTATACCATATGTTGGAAAGATTGTATTTTTTCCATTAAATTGCCTTTGCGACTTTGTCCAAGATGAATTAACTGTATCTGTATTTTCTATTTTCTTCTGATTCTATTTATAATAGTAATTTTAAAATGTCACCAGGTTTCCGATTATTTCAAATACCTATAGTTAAGAATACCTATAGTTAAGAAATTACATAGTCAGATTTGACTTAAAAAAAGACATTAAGAATATTTTTCAAACAAACACAGAGCCACTTTATACTACCCTAGATTAAAAACTACCCTCATAGAGCAAAATTTCTTTTGTATATTCACAGCAGTGACCCTTTACAAAGACTTACGAAAATATTATTCTTTATTAAATGAATTATGCTAGGGTTGTTACTCTTAATGTTGAGTCTTGCATTATTTAAGTGCAATAATGATTAGGAATACTAATCTATCAATCACAGACTCAATATTAAGAAATTGAACTATTTAAAAAATTCTATTGCTGAAGAATAAAATTTAGAGAAAGTTAAAATCATGATTCCTATAAGGTATAAAATAAACATGTCTACAATCAGATAACTCAGAACAATGTGATCTAGAGAATGCAGTTTTTCATGAAACACATTTTTTTCTTACACTGTCATTTTTTGTTTAATCTGTATAATTCTCATTGATAACTCACTCATGATCTAGTTTTCATCTTGCACATTATTTAATTATTAATTTAAAAGGCTGAGCATTGACAATGTGCTAAGTACCGTATTAGTAGTTGAAGGAAGAAAAATGTAAACAATGTATATTATTATGTTACAATATAATGTAACTAAAGATATTTATAATGTGCTAATAACTGTTCTGAGAAGAAAGTATAATTATATGAAATTTGAGGTAGCTCCATAAATCAAGTGGGAGTGTTGAATGATTAGCTGACTTTGAAAGATCAAGAGGAGGGAGTGGGGTTGTAATTTCTAGACATAAGACATGAAATTGAGTTCATGACTGGAAAAGCTTGAGAGATTCTTGCATGACTGAAGAGAAGTGAGTGTAGGAAAGGGGAGGCCAACAGTAGTATCCTGGGAATGTTAGTTAGAGACCCGTTGGCAATAAATGGCACTAAGTCTCAGGTTAAAGCGTTTTGTCCATGTTTTCTCCTCTGTATGATTTGTGGGGTATTTTATAGCAGTGATTGGCATGTCTTTTCAGAAGATGATTACAGTGACAACTAAAATTCCTGACAATGACCACCCTAAATACTAAACCACAAAATGACAAAAAGACAAAGCATCTTATCCATCAACCAATAAAACATTCATCCTAGAGCCTGAACAAGGCTAGTCAAAGAAAGTTTATCTATCATCATTCAGCTTAGTCACCCAGTAAGAAAAAATGAATATGAGTTTTCAGTATTTAGAGAACTAAAGGTTGAAACTGAAGAAATTAAGTGCTTGCTCTTTTCCCATTGACCAGATGGTCATAGATCTATCTGTATTCTTCATGCTGCATAGAAATTTTTCTGCTTTTATCAAATGATGTTTCCTTTCCTTGTTTTTTTTTTTTTTTTTTATATTATATTTCTTTTCAAATGTCTTTTTAAATAATCTTTAAAGTTAAAAGGAATAATCAGGTCAAGTTGATGTTTTTAAGGTATTTATTTTTAATTTATTTTTTTATTATTCTAATCTCATGATAGATTAAAGCTTTTATTTTTAATTTGTGGTAAAAATAAATGTGAGGGAAAGATTGAAAAAGAATGGAAGAGAGAGGCAACAATTGTTTCTTCTGCTTCAGGGAGAAAAAGGAGCATCTTTATATGTTAAATAAAAAAGATTTTAAAAAGTGTCAAAATTTATAACGTATCATCTCAAGGAGAAGTTAATAAAATGTAAAAAACAACATATTGCTATTATCATATTATAATTCTACATACATCTTATGCTTAATTATTCTAAGATCATATAATTAATTCTCATATATAACATAGGTTTGGGTATATAGATGCCTTATACTCTAAGCCAGTAGTTGTAAACCTGGACACTTGAAGTTTAAGATACGGACTATAGAAGATTGCATTAATAGCCCCAATTTTTTACCCCTCTGTAATCTACATTCTTTGCCAAGAGATTGTGTAGTTAATCTATTAGAGAGGCAGAGTCTATTTATCCACTCTTTCAATCTGAGCTCTATCACGTAAATTGCTTTGGTCAATTTAATGTATTAGACATATGACTTGCCAGTTGTGATCTTAGGTTTAAAAAACATTGTGTGTTTCTGCATGTTTCTGCATTTTTACTTAGAATTCTGCCATCATCATGAGAAGGCACTGCCCTGTTAATCTTCTGCTTACAGAAGATGATTACTGCTTCTGTTGAAGAAACAAGTTGAATCTACTGAGTCCAGAGAAGACCATCTACTCCATAATCTTTAGAAATGCATGCTAAATACATACCACCAAAGTTTTCTGTTTGTTAAGCAACATTATTATAATGGTACATAAGTTATACATAGGTCTCTTTTTCTCAGAAGGCACTTGCGCACATGTATATAGTAAATATTCACATATTCTTAAGGAGCAAGTCATGTTTTTCATTTGATAAGTGAATATGAGATTAAAACTTCTATCCCTAGACTAAAATAAATTAGACATTTGTAGGTTGTTTATGGCTTTATTTATATATGAAATATTTTTCAAAATCCATTCTCTTTGGGATAATTTAAACATAACATGCCCTTTGGCAAATTTTCCATTATAGATCAGTTTTGCTAATCTTCTCTTTTCCAATGTTTTTGAATATTTTGAACACTGGCATTTGTTAGACTGTGTAGTTGTTCTTCATTTAGGAAGTCTTGTTTGGAAAAAAAAAAACAACACATGCCACAAACACCTTCAGTTTTTTTATATCCTCAATAAGAATTTGAGTACTCAGTTATGTGTTCAGGCTAACTTCCATATTTTATTGTATGCTAACCCTTGGTTCTAGTTACTATTTTAGTATTTACTTTTAGTAAAGATTTAATTTAGCTTGATAAACATATTTGTTAATACCATACATAACATTTATTCTAAAAATCAACTTTTAATTCATAACTCCAATGATTACTTCCAAATTACAATATTCCACATACCTGCCTAGTATCAGACAAGATAGATAGCTACTGGAGGTGACTTAGATATAGTTTCTGATCTTAGAAATTCCTAAAGAGACAAGATGAAAATGTATAATACACAACACAGAGAAATTCATGGGCATTAGAATGTAGGGTGCAGACTACATATTGATTCAAAAAGATAGGTATGTTGAGGTAATCAAAGAAAACTCTCATAAATGTCTAATTGAAATTCATCTACCAGACCCTTTCAAACATTATAGCGTTGATTGTTGGATGTTCCTCATAGTTTGGAAGAATTGCACACATATTTCCACAAATTTGGTAGTTTTGTGGATCCTCTGAAGATCACTCTAGATGTTCATTTTAAGATGAGTTTGGATCTAGAATGTTTTATATATTTTGAAGCTTCCTTTCAGACTGGGTTTTTTGTTTGTTTTTGGTACAGTGAACCCCAACAGGACTTGACATCCCTTTGAATTTTACTGAAAACACCTAGGGAGATTTTCATATTTAGCCAAAACTCTCAGAGGAGAGCAATGATGCAGTTAATTCACAGAAAGAACTCAAAATGACTAAGAATTATTCAAGCATCATACGAAGTAGAAAATAAACTTTAGTCTTATAAACTGTTGGAAATACAACTTTGTGTTTTATTTATTCATTGAACAAATATTTATGGAGCACTATTTTTTCCAGGTATTATCCTAGGCACTGGAATGCAGTGGTAAGGAAACAGTCCATGACTTCATGGAGATTCTATTTTAATAGAGGCATGCATGTTGAATGATTAATGGCTTTTCATGTCTATACATATTATATGTATTATGTATTATATATTATATAAGTGGCATTTGTTTAAGGAAACTATTGAAAAATTAACTATATATTTTGAGTCAGTTAACATATTTCTGAAAATGTCAAAGTATCCAAAAAAGCCTTAAAAGACAAAATAAATCAGAAGCCTTAAAACTATTTTAATGCTTTGACCAAGTCGTTCAAATTCTAAGATTTAACGTGAAGTAGTCAGAAAAATAATGAAAAATGTAAGCATAAGAATATTCACTTGTAACTTTATTTATAACATGAAAAATCTGGAAACAACTTCAATGTAAAGAAATAGAGGACTAGTTAATTTATGGCATAGTGATTTGATGATATATTATGTAGCAATTAATATTGTGTTTTACAAAATTTTAATGTTAAGAAAAATGTTCATAATGCATTAAGCGGGAAATGTGGAATACATAACTGTATCTATGGAAAGAGAAAGAAAGAGAGAGAGAGAGAGAGAGAGGGCGAGAAGGCTCTTCTTATTTTATGATTTCTTATTTTTTGATGTATTGTATTATCTGAACTGAGATTCCAAAAGACATTTTAAAATACAAAAGTTTCTATCTTTTTGGTGATCAGTACTTGAATTATTCTTTGCATAAGTTTTCTTCTACCTAGGAAAACTACTTAAATGAGTCCTTTAATTACTAACATGCAATGCAAGTATATACTCCTTATTTAGAGGGAAAAAAATGAGAAGAAATCCTTCATTTGAATGCAAATATTGTAGACAGAGCAGCCAAATACTCTGTGTGGAATGGGTTTTCTTAGGGTTTGTGTTCTTAGTGAGATTTGTCTCTGCAGGAATTGTCTTTTATGATATATGCTGTTTCTTCTAAGTAGGAAATTTAATGGCTCTGTGTTACACTCCTCTGATTTTCGTAGAGTTGTGATCTCTTTTCAGTAGTTACTTGCAAGAGATGCAGAGATGAGACAAAAGAGAGCCTGAAGAAGGATGTGTGGACCTGACCTTCATCTGACACTGCAGGGGGTGGAGTGGGGGACAAAAAAAGTGATCCAGGTACATGTCAGTCCAGACTGGATTGTTATTGATGAAAATATCCATAATCTATTACTGAATTGCAAATCACCGCAAAACTCTATAACTTGAAATAATGATAGTTATTATGGTTCACAAATCTGCAGATGAACTGGGATTTCACTGATTGAGGCTGAGCTCTGCTAGATGTCTCTGTTTTGAGAAACAGAAGCTGACACAGCACTGCTTCTCATGGTCGGTCTGTGGACCACCTGGGATGATTTTAGTCCACATGTCTCTCTCTTATTCTCCTTGGCTGTGCGGGCTAGCTGGGACACAGTTGTTTTTTTTTTTTTTCCTGGCAATTGCAGAGGTGCAAAAGGTACAAGTGGTGTGCACAAACTTCTTAAGCATCATCTTTGAGCTGGCTTAGTCACTCCTTCCTTTACCTCATTGGCCAAACAAGCGAGATGAGTAAGCATAAAGTTAAGGTCAAGGCATCTACTGCTCCTACAGTGAAGTCAACAATGCATCCCTTTGTCTAAGCATGAAATACCTTCACTATGGGAAATGCACCAACATTGTGATATTGTTTTCTGATGTGATCCTTTGAAGTCAGCATAGAAAACCATAGCCCTGAATGCTGGTTCTTCTCTAGAGGACAAGAACACTACCCACTGTTAAAAATACTATTAATAATAATAGCAAATTCTGTGATTCATTGGCTGTATAAGTTGTGGCATTTTTCTCCATGGGTCTTGCACATGTTAAGCTTTTGCATTCAATCAAACTCCATGATATTACAGGTCCCTTTTCAAAAATGATGTCAAATTGCACAACCCAGTAGTAAGTCTTTATGAATAACATCTACCCATGACTTAAGCTTTATGTACTAAGTTTCGTTTCTTTGAAAACTATGGCCTTTCCCTATCGTCTCTTTTAGTAGAATTTCCTTGGATCTGCCTCATCTAAAGAGGTTAACTCCAGACTTAATCCTCATCTTTAAAAAGATGAATAGACAGAAATTTATTCTAGTCATCAAAATCTATCATTTGGATTATTTAAATTAAGATTTCGTAACACTGAGTCTCTTAAAATAAAATCCAATTTATTTGGGGATATATTGGTAAATAAAACAAAATAATGTAACATTTCCTTTACCACACCCCAGTCCAAGAGTGAAATAAATACTTCTTATGTAATGCTACATAGGGCTTGTGGGTCCTTTATTAAATAAAAAACAAAGACAAAAGTGGACACTCTTATCCAGACTGTTCCCTCATGCTCAGTCATTGCCAGATCCTAACTTCTGTATTGGAAAAGCATCCAGACCAGGATTAGATCTCATTTGGTATCTCTCATTTTGGAGTAGTATCCATCACAACAGCTGGGCCAAGGCACTCATCAGGTTATGTTTCGCCTGGGACACGTAATGCTTACTTCAACACTGGTCCTAAAAAGAACGAAAGCTAAACATGCATAATAAATATATCAGTTCTTTATGGCAGTGACTGAGGATAATATTTATTAGACAGTTCCTCTATCATTCTCCAACAGATGAAGACTCTGTATATCTTTATTCTTTCTTCAAGAAGAACTTTAGTACACAGAATAACTTTAATGCACACAATTAGGTCAGCACAAGATTTTATAAATTGGTTTTTCCTATGTCTTACACATCAAACCTACATACACCTTGTGAATACTTCTTTTATCTTTACGTAATAGAGTTATTTTCATATATTAACCTGATATAGAACATTATAGGCCACTGAGATTATGGTGACTGGTTAATATTCCATGAACACTTGTTGGCACCTATTAACATGCAGATTATCATCAGAATTCCAGAATGTAAAAGGATATCATTATATGACATAGACCACGTGAAGAGGGAAACATATATGAAGAATGTTGATTTTATAATATGCTGATAGGAAAGGCATAGGAGAACTTTCAAGAAGGTAGAATTAGAGAATGTGAGGTCCTAATTTGCAATGGATTGGACTTTAAAAGTTTAAAGATTTAGTTGGAGATGTTAATGTTACCAAATTTGTACTTATGCATTTGTAAATGCAGTTATCTATAATTGGAATTAAGCACCCAAAAATTTCATCAATGATTTTTAAATAACAGCAACAACAACAAAGACAATACATTGTCTCATGCTTTCTATGCCAGCTCATGGTTCTAGGATATAAACTAGGAGTTCCTGAATCATGGTGATTATCGCTGGGTGTGAAGGTGGATGAGAACCACAATAGGATTCATGGCTAATTAACTGGAAGACTGAGACTTTAACATCACATAGAATATCACTAAATGGATATAGAAATTCTCACTTATTCATGTCAATTTCTACTTATCAAAAAAGAAATCACTGATCTAAAAAATAGTAGATTTAAAAAATAATGTATGCAAATAGACCTTGAAGGATTTTGTGTTTTCCATTTGTCTTAGTCTGTTTGATCTGGTCTGCCAAGACAAAACGCTGTAGACTGGGTAGCTTATAAACAACAGACATTTATTTCTCATAGTTCTGGATGTTCAGAAGTCTAAGGTAAAGGTAGATTCAATGCCTGATGAGAGCCTGTTTGCTGGGTCATAGATGGCACATTCCAGTTGTGTCCTGATAAGATGGGATAGAAGAGGCAAACAAGCTCCCTTGTACTTGCTCTATAAGGACACTAATCTGACGCATGATCTAATCACCTCCCAAAGGTCTCACCTCTTAATACCATCACACTGGGGGTTAGGATTTCAACATATGAATTTGGGAGCTGGGGCACAAGCATTCAGATAATAGCACCATTTTTCTGTTTGTATGCTGTAATGAGTACAGGAGTGAATTGCAAATTATCCTAGAAAACTAGGTCACTGATATTTTATCAAGTGTAATAGTGAAGAGATAGAGATTAAAATAAAATTAAATATTACTAAATGAATAAGAATATCCTACATTTTCCCACTTGTTCACAGTGACCCACCCATTCAATTTTGCTTTTGTAAACAATGTTCTTTAACATTTTCCAGCTTCAGTTGAAGCTCATATTATAGTTTGTTCATGGCCTTTTGTTACTTGCCTCAATACTGCAAATGACTTTGAGGAAAAAAAAACAGATTTAAAATGCAGAATGAAATTTACATACATAAGATAGAGAATATCAAAGAAAATTATATAATATGATCTGGCTGTTATTCTGAAATTTCATTTGCACTGAATTATTAGCACCAAGGAATGAACTGTTTCTGAAAGATGATTTAATTTTCCCAAGAGTTATTGGTCCATATCTGAAAATGAATAGTTGGCTTCTTCCTTGATGATTAATTAAAATGTGATGAATAGTGTCAGATAAAGGACTAATACTTGGCACATATTAACGATGATAGAATTTAGGTATCTGTTGCACATTATAAACACCAGTGGCATCTTAACAAAAAGAAAATAATGTAGATGCACACTATAAATACTACTTATAATACAAGCATTTATATATGATGGTTTGCCCTGGATATAGATATTAAAATCTTTTTAAAAATAAGTTAGAATATGCTTGTCATTATTTTCTGTAGTATTTTGTTATTCAATTTTCTCTGTCTTTATCCATGTATTTTGCTTTAATATCTTATTATAAATAGAAATTCTAGTACACGCACCAGAATTTTCAATAACTAAACTGAAATAATTCTCAAATATCAAATGTTGAGGAAAGGAAAATTTTAAACAATTTTAAAGACACCAAAATCTGTAAAAGGACCAATAATAGCTCCTTAGAAATATTCTTATATATGATGAGTCACATTTTCTAATTATTATAATACAAATTGGATGCTTGTCAGGCATATATTATACTACATTTTTCCCAGAAGACAAATGGTATCTAATCTGAGATTAGTTCAAATTGCTTTCAAATAGAATGTTAATTATGTTATTATAATATTAATTCTAGTTAGGTATTTTCTATAAAATATGAATTCTGAAAAACATCAATTCTACGAAAATGAGCCTCAAATTTATTATGAAAACATATGATTAGAAAAGTATGATATTTAGAATTACTTTGAAACTCATCATTAGAAGATAATTAGGGTTTATATTATTTACAATTTACTTAATAAAAATTTAATTGTGTTTCAAAAATTCATTTGAAATTTAATAACTAATTCATTCAAAAATGTTTATTGATTTCATACTGGGTCCTAAACACTGTGCTAAGAGCTAGGATAAACCATCGAACAGAAGTAACGTTGCCCATGACATCATTATGTTTGCAATATATTGAGGGGGAAAGTATTTAATAAGAATACAATAATTAAAGTAAAGAATATGGCAAAGGAAAGTACATACTATTCTGGAACTGAGTATAAGAAAAACAAACGTAGTTTGTAAAGTAAAACAAAAACAACAAATATCACACACATAAGTAAAAACAACATGTTTAAGCTAAGACAGACCTAAAAAGTAAACGTAACTCAGCTCATAAGGAGAGGTTAGGGGAAAAGGTGACTATGAAGTGGGAAGGAGGGCAGAGTAAGGGAAGTATGGGATCAATCTAGGAACTAAAAAATGCATCAAATGGGGAAAATTCAGGATGCATCTTAGGGATTGGAGGAAATAACGTAAAGTTGGAAGATAAAAACTGAAGCGGACTATGTCATGAGATAATGAGGTGTGAGGCTAGGTCAGGAAGGACTTTATGTCACATAATGAAATTTTGCCCTTATCTCAAGAGCAATGGGCAACTATGGAAATGATTCTAACAAAAAAATGAGATGATAGTTCTGAATTTCTGAGTTATCTCTCAGACTGTGGAAAATAGAGAGGGTCAATGTTTCAAAAAGCCATTGTAGTCATCAAGGCAAGACATGGTGGCTTCAACTGAGGTGGCAATGTTAGAGGTGCAAAAAGTAAAAAGGGTTTGAAAACAATCAAGATGTGGAAATTATGTTATTTATATGGTAGCGTGCAGAGGTTAAAGGAGAAAAATGAGTCAAAGATAACCCCCAAGTTTCTGATTTTAAGAGCCAAATGGATGGTGGTGGAGTAAAACACATCAGAAAATCTGAACTTGAAATTGGGAGAAATTTGTTCAGTTATGGACATATTAAAATGTGAGGTATTTGGAAACAGCAAAAAACCAGTTGTGTATATAGGAGATAGAAGTTAATGTTTCGAATGTGTTATCACAGTTCATTTAGTCACTCAGTAATAACAAAATTGAAAGCCTATTGTTCTAGACACTATTTTTGTCATTTGTTATTTAGAAGTCAACAAGACAGCCCACATATCTTAATTTTGGGGGGCTTCTTAGGGGATAGGAGTAATAGAAAGTCAGAAAACATAAAAAAATACATTTATATGGATTCAACTCGAGGTGAATTTGATGTTTTGATTATGGAACAATTGGTGATTAGTTATTAATATGAGATTTTATTTAAAAATATCACAGAACACATTAAAATACACTAATAGTAATATATGCACATTGTTTATCAGTATTGTTTTCAAAATATTAGTAGCTATAACTTTTGGTTTGTCCTTGCAGCAAGCACGATGAGAACAGCTTTCTGTTCATTGTACCACCATACAGACAAACCACACAAATAAAATTCATGGAAAATTTGAGTTACAGTAAATTTAATACACAATGAGTCTACTTTTAAGGCTGGGATGGAGAAATGGGTGGCAAATGTTAAGCTTAAAAAGTTATGTCTGTCACTCTTTTTTCTTTAAACTTCAGACTATTAACCTTAAGTATTTTACTATCTGATTGAATGAGAAGTATAGGAAATATAAGTTAAAGAAATTTAAGGAGGATGGAAATACTATAAATTTAGTATATACTGCTTTCAGGACATTCCAAATGTATGTGATTAATGACAAAGCAGGGATATCACAAAAAAGTTGATTATGTGAAATATACCAGGATATTTTTCAAATTTTACTGGTATATAGTTTAAGCCATTATGATTTGCAGTTTAGCATTTTAAGTCTCATTAATTGTAGAATAAAGTCATGCTTCATTTTTGACAATTAAATACAATTTTACTGGAAGGGAGAAAGAGCTCTGAATTGGACTCAAAGGAGAAATCTTCTTTAAAGGTCACCGTTATTAAATGGCATGACAATTTGATTATGCCATTCATGCTTAATACTCCAGACTATTCCCAACACAGTGGCCGGAGTGACACTTTTTAAAATGAAAGTAAGAGTGTGTTATTCCTCTACTCAACATCCTACAAAGCCGCCGCATAGCCTACTAGACCTCGCAGGGTCTGTTAGCCCATAGCCCACCTCTCTGACACCCAATTCTATTATTCTTCCCCTTGCACACTCTACTGCAGCCACACTGGTCTCCTTGCTTTCTCACAAATGCCAAGCTTACCACTGTCTAAGGGCCTTTTATAACTGGCTATTTCATCCCTGGAAATTCTGTTTCTCCATCCCAGATATCCACAGGGTGAATTCCATATTATTCACATCTCCGATCAAATTATACCTTCTAAATGAAACTTTCCTTGACCACCTTATTTAAATTTAAAGTCCTTCCCTAGTGGCACTGTTAATCCCACTTACTCTTCTCTTTTTTATCTTTTTTATCAGTAGCATTTAATAATTTTTAAAATACTATAAAATTTATGTACATATGATTTTATTGGTTTTTTTTGGTGTGTCCTCTCCACCCCATTGAGAAAGTGAGCTCCAATATCCTACTGATATTTGTATGTTTTATTTAGTTCTGCCTCTTGAATACCTCATGCATAAAAAGCGCTCAGTACAAATTTGTTGAAGGAATTAATATTTGTTAAATCTTATCCTTACAGAAAGATATTAAAAAATTTGGTGGGTAAACATTCACAAGGAAACTGGTATACTTCAGGCTTCTATTAGCGATGTAGAAAGGTGGAAAGAGCATTAATCTCACATTTACAACAAGAAACACCAGAAAATCTGTAAATTCACAACTTTTTTTGAACTCATACAAAATTAACAAAGTAATCTCAAATCTAAGGAAAAATAAGACCCCGCAAAGAGAGACAGTAAGCAGGCATGTTCTTAACTGAAACTGGTTCTATATTCATACCCAAATAAGAATTCGGCTAAAATTGTTAAAAATTGGTAAAGGCTGAGCATGGACTAACAAGAACTGAATCTGCTGGCACATTAATCATGAACTTTTCAGCCTCCAGAATTATGAGAAGTAAATGTCTGTTGTTTAAGCCACCCAGTCTATGGTATTTTGCTATAGCAACCTGAGCTAAGATGGCATTTAAATACAAAGACATAGATAGGTTAAAATGAAAAGATAAAAAAAGGAATACTATGCAAAGACTATTCAAAAGTAAGCTGGAGTAGCTATGTTTCTATTGGACAAAGTAGACTTTAGAATGAGAATATTACCAAAAAAAGAGGAGATTTAGATAATGATTATGGATCAATATTGCAATAAGTCATAGTAGTTGTAAGTGCATAGGCACCTAATATCATAACTTCAAAATATCAAAATCAAAATAGACAACTGCAAGGGAAAATAGACAAATTCATTTTAAGGACTTCACCGTTCCTCTCTCAGTAATTGGTAGCACACTTGTCAGATAATCAGTAAGGATTTAGAAGACCTGAACAATATGATCAATCAATTTGATCTTAATTGACATTTAGAGAGCTCTGCACCCAAAAATGGCAGAAGTGCACAAGTACACATGGAACATTCACTAAAATATATCATATTCTGAGCATTGCAACAAACTAACAAATTTATAAAGCTATCACATAATGCATGTGTAATGACCATGATGAAACTAAATCAGAAATTAATAACAGAAGGACATCTGGAAAATATTCAAATAGTAAGTCAAAGAAATCAGTCAAAACAGAAGTCTCAATAGAAAGTAAAAATATTTTGAACTGAATGAAACTTAAAATATCTCTAAATCTGACAAATAGAGCTAAAGTAGTATTAAGAATAAATTGATATAATTGTTTATATTAGAAAAAAAGAATAGTATCAAATCAGAAACCTAAACTTCTTCTTTAGAAAATTAGGGAAAGAAGAGCAACTTGAACCCAATGCAAGCAGAAACAAAGGCATAAAAAAATAAGAGCAGTTTAATTCTTTTGCATGCAGATATCCAGTTTTCCCAACATTATTTATTGAAAAGATTATCCTTTCCCAACTGTGTATTCTTGGAACCCTTGAAGATCAGTTAACTGTTTATGTATAGGTTTTTTTTTGGTCTCTCTAGTCTGTTCTATTGTTTTGTAGGTTTATCTTTAGTGTTATAGAGATTTGATTACTATAGCTTAAAAATATAGTTTGAAGTCAGGAAGTATGATCCTTCCACTTCGTTCTTCTTCCTCAAACTTTCTTTGGCTCTCCTGGTCTTTTGTGGTTCCATATGAAATTTAGGATTATTTTTTCATCTCTATGACAAACACCACTGGGGTTTTGATAGAGATTGGATTAAACTTGTAGATCTCTTTTGGTAGTATAGATAGTTAAACAGTATTTATTCTTCCAAATCATGAACTTTAGATATTTTTTTCATTTATTTGTATCTGTTTTAATTTCTTTCATCAGTATTTTATAGATTTCAGTGTACCAATCTTTCATCTCCTTGTTTAAATTTATTCTTGAGTATTCCATTCTTTTTGATGCTATTTTCAATGGGATTATGTTCAATGAACTTTTTTGAATAGTTTGTTGTTGGGGTACAGAAATGCAATTGATTTTTCTTTAACATGTTAACTTTGTATCCTGCAACTTTGCCAAATTCATTTATTAGTCCTAATTTTGTGTGTGTGTGTGCATAGTCTTCAGGTTTTTCTACATATAAGATCACGTTCTCTGCAAACAGAGATATTCAGCTTTTTCCTTCTAATTTGGATGCTTCTTATTTCTTTTTATTACCTAATTTTTAAGTCTAGAACTTCCAATATTATGTTAAATAAAGATGGTGAGAGTTAATATCCTTGCCTTGCTCCTGATCTTAGAGGAAAAGCTTTCAACTTTTCCCTATTCAGTATGATGTTAGCTGTGGGCTTGTCATATGTGGCTTTTATTATTTTGGGGTAAGTTCCTTCTATACCTAACCTGTTGAGCTGTTGAGACCTTTTGTTTGTTTGTTTTTTAGTTTAGAGACAGAGTCTTGCTCAGTTACTCAGTTTGGAGTGCAGTCCCATAATCATAGCTCACTGAAGCCTCAAATGCCTGGGCTGTAGTGGATCCTCCTGCCTCAGTCTCCCAAGTAACTAGGACTACAGGCATGCACCACCAAACCAGCTAATTTTTAAAAATTTTTTGTAGAGATGGTACCTTCCTATGTTGTCCATGCTGGTCTTGAACTCTTGGCCTCAAGCAATTCTTCTGCCTCAGCCTTTCAAAGCACTGGGATTACTGGCATGAGCTACTACATGTGGCCTATTGAGAGTTTTTATCAGGAAAGGGGGTTAAACTTTGTCAAGTACTTTTTCTGCTTCTATGAAGATGATCATGTAGTTTTTACCCTTCATTCTGTTAGTGTGGTATATCACTTTCACTGAGTTGTGTAAGTTGAACCATCCTTGAATTCCAAGTATAAATCCCACTTGATCATGGTGCATGATCCTTTTGATATGGTGTTGAATGTGGTTAGCTAATATTTTGTGGAGGAATTTTACTCTCGTGTTAATGAGCGAGGTTGAACTGAAGTTTTCCTTTCTTGTAATATCTTTTCCTGCAAATATTAGAGTGATGCTGGCCTCATAACAAAGAATTTGGTAGTATTCCCTCATCTTCTATTTTTTAGAAGAGTTTAAGGATTGATATAATTCTTTAAATGTTTGGTAGAATTCATCTATGAAATCATCTGGTCTTGGGTCTTTCTTTATTGGGGGGCTTTTGATTGCGGATTCAATCTCCTTATTTTTTATTGGTCTACTCAGTCTTTCTAATTCTCTTGATTTCTTCTTGGTATGTCATATATTTCTAGGAATTTATTCATTTAAATTTATAGCCTTATCTTACATCATACAGAAAACTTAAAGTGGATTAAATTTTTTAAAAGATCTGAAACAATAAAACTCTTAGAAGAAAACATAGAGGAAAAATTTCTTGACATTGGTCTTACCAGTGATATCTTCGATATGAAACCAAAAGCACAGCAGGCAACTAAACCAAAAATAGACAACTGGGGGGACCACATCAAAATAAAAGGTTTTTTCACAGGGAAAAAAAAGCAACACAATAAAAAGATTACCTACAGAATGGGAGAAATATTTGCAAACCATACATCTGTTAAAGGGTTAATTTCCAAAATATGTAAGGAACTCCTACAATACAATAGTAAAAGACAAATGAGCCAATTAAGAAATATGCAAAGGAACTGAATAGGCATTTTTCCAAAGAAGACATACAAGTAGCCCACAAGCATATGAAAATGTGCTTAACATCACTAATCATCAGGAAATGCAAATAAAAACCATAATAAATATCAGCTCATACCTGTTAGGATAGCTATTTTATACACACACACATACGTACACATATATCTATCTCTGCATCTACATAGATAAGATAACAAGTATTAAGGAGCATGTGGAAGAAAAGAAACCCTTATACACTGTTGGTGGGAATGCAAAATTATTTAGCTTCTATTGGAAAAGAATTAATTTTGGAACTTCCTCAAAATTAAAAATAGAATTACTATATGACCCAGCAATGCCACTTTGGATATTTGTCCAAATGAATTGAAATCAGGATTTCAAAGAGATATCTGCAGTTCTATGTTCACTGTAGTATTATTTAGAAGAGCTAAGACATGGAAGCAATCCAAATGTTCATTGACAGATGAATGGATTGTTAAAAGTGCTATGTACAAAAACAATGAAATATTATTGAGCCTTAAAAAAAGAATGAATTACTGTCATTTGTGACAACATGGATGAACCTGGAAGAAACTATGCTAAGGAAATAAGCCAAACACAGAAAGACACATATTACATGATAGCACTTTATGAAGAATCTAAAATAATCAAACTCACAGAAGCAGAGAGTAGAATAGTAGTTGCCGGGTGCTAGGGAATAGGGGAAATGGGGAGGTATTAGTTGAAGGAAACAAAGTTTAAGTTATGCTAGGTGAATAAGTCCTAGGAATCTACTTTATAGCATAGTACCTATCTTGAACAATGCTGTGTTATGTACTTAAAAATGTGCTAAAAGGGCAGAGTTTATGGTAAGGGCTCTTATTACAAAATATAATAATAAATAGAGAGGGTGGGAAGATGGTAGCTATGTTTATGGCATAGATTGTGGTAATAGGTTTGTGAATGCATATTTGCCTCCAAACTCATCAAGTTGTACACATTAAATATGTACAGCTTTCTTATGTCACTCATACCTCAATAAAGCAGTTAGGAAAAGACAATTTCTTCGAAAACTACAAACTACCAAATGACACTCAAGGACAAATAGGTAACCTGAACAGTCAAAGATCTATTTAAAAAATTAATTCATAGTTAAATACCTTCCAACAAAGAAAACTCCAAGTTCAGATTGTTTCACAGTGAGTGCCTAGCAGTAAAGCCAGTC
Organism: Avahi laniger; assembly: GCA_963575035.1. Classification (NCBI taxonomy): domain Eukaryota; kingdom Metazoa; phylum Chordata; class Mammalia; order Primates; family Indriidae; genus Avahi; species Avahi laniger. Next base: position 21,017 of record CAUYSK010098172.1, on the reverse strand, counting down.
CTGGTCTAAGTTTTCAGAGTTATCAGAATATCCCATCCCTTTCAGACATAAAACTGCCCTGAAACCTTAAAGCATAGAAGAGATTAATTGTTGGAAATTGAATGCTTCGTGAACAAGTGCACAGGTACATGGAACGTCAGATAAATTTACAGGACATGACTATATCTAAGAAACAGCCCGGATATTTGAGTTTGAGCAACCTTCACAGATGCCCAATATCTGGAGAAATTACAGCCACTCCTGGGATTGGAAGAAATTCCAGTGTAGATTTATCTGATCGTTTTTAGAATCCTTAATTCCTTTCACTGTTTGAAAAGAGGATTTCTTAAAAATTGGAACGGATACTGAGGATACAAGGTGACTAGTAGCAAGTAAATCATTGGATGTATTAGCTTATGTTATGTGTAGGTATAACAGGGTCAGGGATATGAAAGAATTTTGATTACCTGATTTTAACATACAACTAAAAGTCTTCATGGACTATGCAGAGCTTGGAGAAGAAGTGATAGCAGTTAAGAGAAAATCCACAAATTCCTTGATGTCTACGGCAGCATGTGTAACAACATTTGAATGGGAATTTTGAAATGTATGGATAAGTTATGAGGATACATATGTCAAATTTTTGACCACATACTAGCAGAAAAGGTGGGACAGTCTCATGACATGATATAAAACTTGAAAGACATTTGTAAGAGTCTTTATAACACAGTTATCTGAAGCATATTTGGGAAAATTAGACCCAAGTATAGCAAGTCACTATAGGAGTAATATATTTATTCCTGGAGAAACATAAATTTTCCAAAGATTGGGGAGTATACACATATGAGAGGGTTGGATAAATGAGACATTTGAAGATAGCTCTGTGAGGAGACCTCTATATTCTGAGGGACTCATTTTCATTCACTGGAGCACACATGTAAAAAAAATCATAAGTTTTTGAGTGTTCTTTTTGTATGTTTATGAAAAAATCTAAGGACAAGTATTTTATTGGATATATTAGCCGAAGTACATGAAATCAATAGAAATGTGGGGAGAGGAGGTAGAACGTTTATAAAATTTCAAATTATATTCAGATAAAGACACAACCATATTTGAGCAGTCATAGTTTTTTTATACTTCTTTATATAGCACTGTTTTCAGTTACTTTTACTTTGAGTTTGGTGATATCAAAATTATTATCCCTAAAAATATATAACATATGTTATATTCCAAAATGTTCTCTCAAAGAAGATATCTGATCCAGAAAAAACTATATAGTATTTTAATTTTGTCCCATAATCTATCAATTTGTATAGCCTAACATGATAACAAAATCTATATACGAACACTAATTTATACTGAACCCATGCTTAGTATATACTAATATGCCATATAATATTTCATACTACCTTATTTTAACATTCTTTGAATTAGAAAAGTGTTTAAATAGATTGATTTTCTTGCAGTTATGTTTTCAGAGGTTTGAATTTTATATACAATTGATTTTTTATCATTTCAGTAATTAAACTTCATGAAAAATGCAACAATATATTCTTTGAGTTGGCACTGTGTTCACATAGTTACTTTGAGCAGTATTAGAAATCTAAGATTAAAAATATCTAGGTATTTGTAAATAACATCATGTTGAAATCAAGCAAGAAGTGAATAACATAACACCAAAGAATGTGAAAAAAATTAAAGTATTTAATTTGAAAGTCACCAGTACCAAGCTACTGATAATAAACACCTTAATAAATAAATAATAAAAACCCATAATGTAAATACATCTTCTGGTGCTTTTGTCATATAATGACTCTGCGTCACTGGGCTGTTTTGACCCATTTCCAGCAGCCAGTCTCTCCTTCAATTTAGTGCTTGTTACCTCAGCTGTCTTCAAGGCACTTTCAAGTGACTCTGTCCTTGCTCATTTGTCACTGCATTTCTCAACATATGACATTCCTTGACAATTCTGCTTGTGTCAAATGATTTTTCTATCAATGGAAAAATGCCACTATAGAGTTGTATTAAAAAAAAGGAAAGAGGAGAAAGTTTAAAAAGCTAAACAATGAGAATTTTAGGAGACTATTAACTATTACATAGGTGAGGAATTGGTGTTTAAATTATTCCATAATCCACTCATAGGTATATGTTTAAGGATTTGTCTGATAGGATGTGATTTTTAAATGATGTTTCTGAATAGCGTATTTGATGGCGTGTATGAAAGAGATGGGAGTTTTTATATTTGGCATTCCATTAGTCTAGCACTGAGAAAGTTTTAAATTGTAAGGAATTTGTTTTCTTAGCACCTTTCATTTGGCTCTACATTTCCATTCTTATTCTAGTGTTGCCTTCTGAAACTAAACTCTATTGTCTTACTGATTTTGAGAGATACTAATAAAGAAAGGTAAATACAAGTGGGAAAGAAAATTGCTAATTACAATTATGTGAAAATTAGATCATATGTTGGTTCCATTTTTGCTATGAAAATAAGTGTGAATAAAGTAAAAATATAAAATGCTGTAGTATCTGTTTTACCAAAAACCTTACATATGTATGCACATGTAGTTAATTAGATACAATTTCATATGTGTATATACACATGTATAGTTTGAGAAATATTTTATTTATAATATAGATTTTAAATACAGATTGATAACAGATAGCTAACTAGCTAGTTAAATAAATATAGATAATATAAGTAGACATAGATGTTGTGGATAGACATGGTGGAGGGAATATCAGAAAATGTTTATTCTATCTTATCGAGTATTCTTTTTTGTTTTAACAGAAGCTCATTTCAATCATAAATTTCACAGAAAGCTTATTTACTTCTCCAGCTTTATGCTCTGCAGAACACAGAGATAAATATTTTCTTTTATGGATGAAAAAGCTCAGATTTTAGTTTACAGTCATTGGTACTTTGTGTTTTTTTAATCACCATCAATCACATCAATGGATAGTTCTTGATCAAAACATCCTAGGAATCTAGTAATATTTTCTGTTTAATAGTTGAAAATTAAAAGGCTTCAGAAATTATTTTTGTTTTTCTGATTTTTAAGATGCTAATTAACTAAAAATTAAACTTTACTGAAAAGTTCAAAATGTATAGCATACTGTAAATATTAATTTTGATTTAGTATCTTGGCCTTACTTATCTATGCACTACCTTCAAGTGAAAGAATGAATTCAGTTTTAGTAACATTGACACCACTCTGGGTTTTGGCAACAGCATCATAGAAAAATCTACCAGTCACAGGGATATAACACCCTGAAACCATTCATATTTATATAAAATATTATTTATGATACTTTGAAAGATGTACATATCATTATCATAATTTAGAATAAGTAAACCACAAAACCAAATGAAGTAAAATATATTAATAGCTCAAAAATCAATTAATAATTCAAGCAATAGGCTTTATTCTGTATTAGTTTAATGGCAACAAAGTTCCACTCCTTTTCAATCACTTGGTTAAGTATGGGCATATAGATATATACTTACCAAATGATTGGAAGGTCGGTAGGTGATATAATCCATTTGGCAGAAGCATACACTTACCAGTGTTAGGGGTTCCTGTGACTCAAGCATTTTCTCAGAACCCTGATGTTATCCTGTTATAGTTTGTATCAGAGTTTATGCTGATGTTTCTTTCCTTAGGTATCTCCAGCCAAATTGAAAGCTCCATGGTGACCTGTCCTGTGTGTTTTGCTCACTCTTGTATCTCCAGAGCCTGGAATAGTATCAGGACTGTAACTGGTGCTCAACGACCTTTTGGCAAAGGAAGGAAATAAATAAATCAGTAGATTTCATTTTTAGTTTACTGTCATCAGACAAGTGATGAAAATACAACTTTAACATTTTTTTCTGGTTTATTACCTATTATAGTATCTCCATATGTTTTCTTATATTCTCCCAATGAGATTATTTCTGAGAGCAATCACTTTTACTTACTTTAAAAATAATGCTTTCCTAAAGTTGTCTTCTTTTTTCAAAATGAAACTGTGAAATTGTCCTTTTTTCTGTCCATCTTAGTTCTTAAGATTAATCATTTAATAAGAAATTTCAATTTTTAAATGGGCTAATAAATTTTGAAACAACCACTTTATTACAAAAATCACCTTTAATATATTAGTTAAAACATGGGCACTAATAGAAATCCAGTTATGTTTTTAATACTATGAATATGAAATTTCTAAAATGCCAATTTTTATAAGTTAAATCTATTTAAAACAAGAATATAATTAAATATCACCATCAATTAGCAGTGGAACATCCAAAATTAAAGTTCAATAGAGAAGTGTTGGCAATTTTATTTTGTGCCAAAGTGTATCCAGTGTTATCAGTTTTCTTTTCAGCTTCTGTTTCTTTCTGCCTAAGAAACCTTTCGCCCACGTCTTATATATTTCTTTAGTGAAATATAAGTTTCGAAAGAATTTAAGACTAGTCATTTAGAGGCTACAGAAGAATGTGGTGAGGAAAGTAGATTACGGCATCTCAAAGATGCAATAAAGAGAGAAATTGATGAGGATGCTCTGAAATTCAAGGAAATCTGAATGTTTAACTTTTAACTAAGTTGCAAAGCTTAAATCACATAACACAGCTATTAATTCTGACTTCAGGCAAAAATAAATAATTATTTTCAAAATAATTTTACATAACTATACAAATGAAAAACATATCACTCAATAACGTTTATCAAGATGTAAGATAACTAGAATGGATTGCCATCTACTAAAAAGCAAACATCCCTATAATTCCTGAGGAAAACACCCAGACCTCAGCGGGTACTAACAAGAAATGACAGCCTAGTTTGTCATTATAAGAACGTTGCTGTAGCCTGTTCATTATGCCTTCCTTCCTATTATCGAACAGAACTGGTTGATCTTTATTTCATTTACTTTAATCAGAAGACTCTTCAAAAATGCTGCTGGTTAATATTTGGTTGGAACGAAGCACTTTATTAAAAATGCTGCATGTTTCCATTTAACATGGCCCGCATAGCTGGAAGGGAAATAATGGCATAAGCATAAAATGGCATAATAAATCAAAGGACGCCCTTTTCCTTCTACATATTTCCAAGGTTAGTTTTCATCTTAATAGAATTGCTGATCTGTCAACTGATCAACTGTAGATATGCTTGTGACTTGTTCCCATGGAAAGAGGGATGCCAAAAATAATGAGAAATAACCCTCTGAGTCTTCTCTAAAAGCATTTTTGTTTTGCTGTACATGCTTTGCGTGCATTGAAAAATCTCTTCCCCTTTTCAAAGTAAAATTTCAATTGATTAAAAATAAAAAGACTTAGCTGGTTCATATTTCTAAGTGCCATGGAACAACCGATCATTGTGGCAAATACTACTTTCAGGATTGATTTAAATTGTAATGAGGGTAACAACACTTGATTAGAAATATCCAGCTCTGTCAGAGACAATAAGGTGTTACCAGCATTTGAAAGATGATAAAACTTATAATCTGAAGCAGAAACCATCTTCATCTAATCAACAATAATTAGGGACCTCAAGGTCACCTCTATCTCTTCTCCAAAATGAGAGAGAGAGAGAGAAGAAAAGGTCTTTCTCATCTTCTCTCTCTCTCTGTCATACACACACACACACACACACACACACACACACACACACACACTACTCTAGACTATCAGTTACACTTTCACAGATAACAAGAATTTTGAAATCCCTTCACACCCTTGTGGCAGCTACATGACAACTCTCATTTAATCTCTGGAAAAAATAAAGAATCTCTAAAGAAGACAAGAAACCCAGTTTGTGCCATATCATGTCAACCAGAATAATGTTTTTAATCAGAAGATGGCAGAAAGTGAAGGTATTTCAATCAGTTTTGAAATTGTCTGTACAAATCAGCCAGAAAAAATAATTATATTACTTACTCTTTAGGTGGAGGTCACTCCCAACTAACTTCTTTTATTTTTTTTTTAATTTCAGCATAATATGGGGGTACAGATGTTTAGGTTACATGTGTTGCCCTTGCCCTCCCTCCTCCCCTCAGTCCAAGCTTCAAATATGTCCATCCTATTGCGTGGTGCGCATTGCACTCTTTGTGTATGCGTATACCCGAAAATGTCTGATTGGCTAAGTGGCTCTCCCCTGACAGGCTGGGCTCTGAAGGCTTGTTGATTACAGTAAACTCCTATGTTAGAAGATTTCAGTTGACATTATTTATCTAAGCTTCTTTAGGTAGAAACCAAGTTTTGCTCGTGATGGAACCTTAGAGTCTAGCACATAGCAAGCATTCCATAAATCCTTGTCAAACCTTGTAGTGGTATACATTTTAACTCATTAGACATCAAACTTCAAGTTCCTCCCACGTATGGCCTAAGCTAGATTTGTCCTCTCAGTTCTAATCAAGGACTATACATGGAGAAGCTAAGACTTCTAATGCTTCACAAGACAATTAGTATAGTTATAACTCATTCATAAATCCTTACACATGGGAGCACATCCTTTTGCCCTGGGTGACGATCCTTTCAGTAAGGCCAAAGCATTTAGAAGTCTAATCCAGTATTTCATTTGGATATGTATCCAAATGCTATTCAAGTACAATAAGGAATATTCTGAACTATACTCTGATGGATCACAAAGGCATCTTTTAAATATCTTTAAGAAATTAGTCAAATAATTTTATTCTGAGCTAAAAAAAAGTATTCTTTAAGAGAAAATAATGTATTTAATATATGTCAGAGATCAAAGAAATGAACACACACACACACACACACACACACACACACACACACCATGACTGATTTTCAAAATACCCACTACAATCTTTATTCCCGTCAACTTAAGAAAAATAGCTATAACATCCTATTTTTGTGACTAAGGGAGAATATAATAAAACAAATTAAATGGGACAGTCCAAATAGGTCTTCACTTTTCATTTACCTCTATTCCTGATGCCATTCTTATACTTCCAGTACATATCACTTTCATTCTAATCTTTTGATGGCACCATTTGTATCTGTATTGCTAAATACAACTTCTCAGATTTCATTATTGCATTTTATAAAATACAAATTGAAAACACTTTTCTTCATATGGGATCGAATAAATGTAAGAAATAGAAGTGAAAATCTACAGAAATATACTCACTTTCTACAAATAAAATACAGAAGCACAATCAATCCCTATGTTCTAGACAAGAAGTTGGAAGTTAAATGTTGCAATAAAAAAAATTGTTTGTAAATATAAGACCCAGAATTAAACCAATAATAAAGGAGATCACCTCTTTTTTATAGTCATACATATGTATCTCATTATTTAAAACAATGAATGTGTGATTTAGCACACTATATTAATATAATCCTATTCTTTTTTATATTTACCTATTTTTCTCTTATAGTATAACAAAATGTGGAGAAGCAAGATGACATTTAATATTTACTTAAACACAACTAATCTTTTTTGGAATAAAGTACATTCATATTAATTAAACTGTACCTTTATTATAAAAGTAAAAATAATATTCACTAAAAAAGAAAATCAAAATAGTAGAAACAAAATTATCATCTACAATCTATCTACTCAAATGCAATGCTACCTCATGATTTTGTAAATTAGTTCCGTTTAATATAACCCTGTCAGTACTGCAGTATCAGGTATATTTTTATTGTTACAAGTTTGCTGGATAAAATGATATTATTGTTGTGAACTATATATATACATAAAATATGTAAAATATATTATGAATATATTATAAAATATAAAATATTAGCTATTGTTTTAATATATTCATATGCATATGATAGTTTAAAGCAGCATCTACAATAATATTTTATATAATAGTAATTATTATATATAAAACTTAATAATTATTTATTTTTGGCATTGGCTTGCATGAGTTGATTAAATATTAAAGCTGTATAATCTTTGCCATATTTCCTGAAAATATTTCCAAGGCACCTGATCTCTACTTTTGACCCACGTTGTGGGTGTTTGCAGTTTATTGCCATCTGGTTACAGTTTTGATATATAGAAAGTCTTGTGGTATCATCCCTTTCAAAGAATAGATTGTGTAATCTACTTAGGATTCTGAAGATGTTCTCAGTGCCGTAGTTTTTCCAGATGATTCGGAGAGGTTACCATTCAGTGTTAAGTAAAAGTGTCCAATGTTGAAAAGTCAGTATCGCCAAAAGCAGGGACAAAAATATATGATTCTGCAAAGCAAACAAAGGGAAATTATCTTCACAATGTGTCCTACAGCAGTTAATTAGGCCTGGAATTATATTTATCTGTATAGTGTGGTTTGGTCAGAGGGGCTGCATCTCCCCCTCTGTCTTGTCTGAGTGGAATCCGAGTGGATTTCATTCCATCCCGCACTGATCTGGTGCTGCTATTTTCCTTTCCTTCTGCTAGTACTTTATCATTCACTCTCTAGGGATTTCTGTCACCGGGGAGTTGAATGCGGAATCCAAGGTGTTCAAAAAGGTAGATCAGAAGTGTGAGTGAAATCTTGGGCAAAATCAAGCTTTATTCCTCCTGGAAAATGTCTGGGCAGTTTGCCTCACCAGATGCGGGAGAAAGGCCGCTGTTCACTGACCTGCGGGTCTGTGGCTGGCTCCGGCGAAGGAGCCCCGGACTCCCAGTTCCTCCATCGCAGCCTCCTGTCCCTGTGACACTGTCCTTCTCTTTTTCCCCAGCCCTGGGCATCTTCTGTCAGTTTTTCAGCGTAAAACTTAAATCTGTACAATTGATACTTCAAAATATGATTCGGTCATCATTCAAATAAGAGATATTACCAGAAAAATTGGAGAATCTCAAACAATTCCTTAGAGGGCACAAAACTAGACACCAAGAGAATCTAACCAAAAAGATTTTCTGCTGCTACAGCTGCTATTACGTACGCAGAGGGCACCTAAGAAGCTGGAATTCCTGCAGGGATTTGAACTCCTGTATGTCTTTTATCTGACTATTTGCCATAGGTTATTTTTCTTTAAATAAATTTATGTCTGATAATTCAGAAACATAGAGAATAGTAAGACATGTTGGAAAGCTATGTCTATTCCATATTCAAATATTCTCAGACTTCTTATAGAAAAGCAAAATTCACAACATAAATTATCCAACAGAATTATCCAAACACCCTGCACTGACTCGGACGTTTATTTGTAACTTTCTTCCAGTAAGTCTATGTCCTGCTGTTAGCCTCAGACTGACACTTTTCCTCAGGCAAAATGTGCAGACATCTGAATGTTATACAATACAACGGACTTTCCATTCAGTGGGTATATTAAGAATTTCTTGGATTTCTAAATTGGAGTATATAATATTCTTTATAAAATATATAGTTGCTGAGAAGGGAAAAATCATGAAACCACATTGGGTTTGAATACTGAGTGTCCGGCTAGGATCATTCACTAGCTGACATGTTCACTCCTTTACATCATCCTCAGTGGATTAGTTATTAAAAAATACAGCTCATCAAACTTACGTCATAGTATATACCCTGTGCATTTAAGAGACTCAAAACTTTAAATCTGTTAATGTTAATATATAATATGTCTACATGGTGATAGAGTAGACAAAATTAAAAAAACAATGCAAGAGATAGACACAAATCAGAAAAGTGATTTGAATATTTGTTTTCATTGCATGTGACTTTGAGATTTGTAACACTTATTTTAAAAATGAGGGTCAGTAGCAGATATATCAATAGATCAATGAATCTATAATTAACCACTGTTGTACATTTTGATAGATTTCATAGCATAAACAAAGACAAAAAAGTAACATTACTGAAAAATAAAAAATAGTAAAAAATTATGTGTACTCTAAGAAAACATTCCCCCCTGAAGAATCTTTCATGAAATTATATCTTTTCAACACTGGAGTATAAAAGAAATAAGGGAATTAAAATTCTACTTCTGAAAATGCAGCACAACTTGCTGCATGTTTCAGTGACAGAAATAAATGCATCTAAGAGTATGTGAGTATAATTATGTACTACAGGTAGTAAATGTCATGTTATGTTTCAATGATTTTATGGATATCAAACTCATCTGTATGCTATTTCTAATAACAATTTTACGACTAAACTAATAAATTTAGGAAACTGTTCCGATTTTAATAATACGTGGTTTCTTATGGTGGTAGTTTATTTTGGCTAATGTAAAATGGTAAATCTGAAGGCTAAGGTTAAAGCAGGCCTTGAAAAATAACTTAAAATATTAAATGCAATCCTTGTCCTAGATCTTCCTAGAGTCATTATTGCATTTTTTGAAAGTATACTTTAGGGGCTTCTTTTCCACTTCAAAGTTAAAGCCATTAAACTCACTGTTCCATGTAATAAATTAATAAACAAGAATAGATTAACCAAATGATATGGAGCATTACCTTCTTCCAGTTCCTCTCATTCTCATCTAGTTCATTGTTGTTTCTCTCTTGGGAAGTGGTGAAAAGTTCTATTTAAATTTAGATTGAATAAAGTGCTCGGTAAGATATTTCGGAATCCCAGAAGTGTGGTATGTGGTAGAGAGAGGAAAATGGACTTTTTTTCCCTTGAAGCTTTTGAATATGTTGGCCTGTGAACAGCTCTGTTGAGTACGGCTGCCAAAATAGCTCTGGCAACACGAAGCTCCCTCCAGAGCTGCGAAAGCAACCCAGAAACAATCTCCCTAAATACTAACTATCTCGTGTGGCTTGGTGAACTCTAATATTGACCTTTTTTATAAGCCTTTAACTTCTCACTTGTAAAAGTACTGCAGACTTTGCTATATGCCAAGGAGAGAAAGATCAGTAGCAGTAACCAATCAGCAGCAGCCTTCCTTTGTGCTCAAACCTCTTCCTGGGGCTTTACTCGCACTGTGGCTTCCTCCAAGAAGAGCCTCACCTCCATAATTAGGAGGGCCTCTCACACTGTCCATGGCTGGGGTGGGATGTGACTTAGCAAACTGGAGCATTGGTGAAAATGAAAAAGGATATAATCAACCATGTTACCAGGAAAATAGATGTAAATTGGGACTTTTCCAAGCACACAAGACAGGCCACCCATTTATTATGGTCACCCATATGTGGTATACACCAGCTTGACAGTTCTTTCACTTTTCATATCAGCAGAACACTTCCATCGATTGAAAAAAAATAATAAACCATGATCCTTCATTCTGATAAACAGGTGTGGTCTGTAAGCCGTGGAACTTGGGACAACCTGTTGAGGCTGGAAGCATCTGGTTTATGTTAATACCATACTTGAAATTCTTTAATTTAAAGTTAATTTTCTAGAATGTCTTTTAACTGATTGTAATTATCTATATATACAATTCAAACTGCCATTTCTATGCTCTATATCTTCAACTAGATTCTTCTTTTCCTACTTCTAAATCCATTTCCATGAACACCCAAACTCTCCTAAACCATGTTTCCTCTCCTTTTTGAGAATCCCTGGGCTTATCTCATATCTAAGGAACAAATTGACACGAATGTATAGTTAAAAACAAAGTTCAAAGATTGATTGAACACTGATGATGGTGTTGTCATAAAAGAAGTGTACACTTTTTTAGCAAATAACATGTTAAATCTGCTTTTATTTTATAAATATATTTGACAAAAATCAACTAATCATGTAATAAGGTCTCACTGTGTCATTGGATGCAAAGGCAGAATTGTGACTTATTTTTTAATTTAATGTCTTCAAAAACTGCTGTTTTGACATCTGCCTATAAGCGATAGCCCAAGAATAGTTTTCATTTACTTAATAAATACCCTTTGATAGTCCAGATCCACTCATTCGACAAATATTTGTGAGCGCCTACAACAGGGAGGCATCCTTTTAAGCACTGGTGGGAAAAGTACTGAAAAGGTCATATAAGGTATCTGCTTTCAGGGAGTTTATGCTCTAGAGTAGGCAGACAGAAATAAATTAATAAATTAACAGAAAGAAACACCAGTTGTGAGAAACTGTAATAAGATAAATCAGGTGATATGACAGCAAGTGACTGAGTCAGGGGAGACCTTGCTGAAGACTTGTCATTTGAGAAGTGAGCTAAGCTTGGCTAGAAAAATCAACATAATGCTGTCCCCAAAGTGATTATGCCCCTTCTTATCTTTGTCATTTTCTTTTCTATCATTCTTAATATCATAATAGCATCTAGTTTTCTACATGTTGGTTAATACTACAAACAAGCCTTTCACATTCTTTGAATTTTGTCCCACTCCACAGATGTACTCTCCTGTATATCAGCACTTCTATAATGCAGGCTACCAAGTAAGAGAATCTATCAACCCTCTTCTGTAAAGGGGGAAAGAATAAAATTGGAAGTACTTCTTTCTTTTTCTTCTCTCTCTCTCTCTCTCTCTCTCTCTCTCTCTCTCTCTCTCTCTTTAGAAATAGAGTCTCTTTCTGTAACCCAGGCTGCCGTTCAACAGCATGATCATAGCCCATGGCAGCCTCAAACTCTGAGCTCAAGCAATCTTCCTTCCTCAGCTCCCCAGGTAGTTGGGATAACAGGTGTGAGCCACTGTACCCAGTAGGCGTACTTATTTCTTTAATAGGTTTTAAATGTTTTTTAAATGACAATTAAAATTAATCCAGACAAATGAACCAATAGAGTAGAAAATTCAACAAGTGAGACCCAGTTTGTGAGGTTATCTGAATTGTAACTAAGGTGACACTAAAGTAGAGTGGGGAAGAAGATAGCCTTTTCATTAAATAATTCTGGATCAGTTGGCTAAACATTTGGAGAAAGAAAGTACCTTGATACCTTCCCTGTATCATATAGAAAAAAAATTCCAAATAGATCATACATTAATGTGAATGGTAAAATGATAATGCTTTTAGGAGAAAAAGGCAATTATCTTCATGGTCTTGGAGGAAGCAAAGATTTCTTTAGCAAGACACAAAAAGTGCAAATTGCAAATGAAATCACTGATAGAAAGAACTACATTTAACTTTAAAAAAATCTATTCATCCAAAGACATCACTAAGAGAAAAAGCAATACACAAAGTGGGAGAAAATAGTTGCAATACATACAGTCAATAAACTCAGAATATATAAACAATTCCTACAAAATAAAAAAAAAACATAGAAGCCAATTAAAATAATTGTTAAAAACCTTGTTCAGGACTTTCATAACCAAGAAAATTAAAATGACAATTTGATATAAGAAAAGGTGATCAATTTCATAAATCATAATGGAAATTAGTATTAAAACTGCATACAGTGCCACTGCACACATATCAAATTGGTCAAAATTTAAAAGTAAAATGACACACAATCGTGACTCTTAGCAAGAATGTGGAGTAATTGTAACCATTAAGTACTCCATGTAAGTGTGATTTGATAAAATTACTTCGGAAAACATTTGACAATATCCACTAAAGCAGACCATACACATAATTTATGACTAGCAAGTCTATTCTTGTGTATTTTCCCCAAAGGAGTAGATACACATGCTCACCAGAGACATATATAAGAATGCCCATATTTGTACTATTCTTAATAAGCAAAACTTGGAAGAAAATTTCCATCCACAGTAGAACAGATACATAAAAGTACAGTCTATGCATATAATTGAATGGTACTCAGTAGAGTTTGGCAAACTGTGACCTGTGAGCTAATTCCAATGTGAGGCCTCTTATTGCATGTCTTACAAACTAAGAATAGTTTTTATATTTTTAAAGTATTGTAACACACACACACACACACACACACACACACACACACACATACACACACACAGATGAATATGCCACAAATGTGTATGTGTCTTGCAAAGCCTAAAATACTTATCTGTTTTTTTAAAAAAAGTATTTATTGCCCTCTGTTACACAGCAATGCAAATAAGTAGCTACAACTACACACAACATCGATTAATAACATAGACATAATGTTAAGAGGAAGATATCAGACATTAAAGAGACTACAACATATGGCTCCTATTAAAAAGTTCAAAAGCAGGCCAAACTTATCTATGATGTCAGAAGTCAGGAGAGTGGCTCCTTTGGAGACAGGTAATCACTGGAAAAAAGTACACGAGGGCCCCCAGATTTGGGATACTACATTTTTTTTCATATTAGTGCACTACTTATAGAACTGTGTTCACTTGAGCTGTGTACTTACAATAATGTGCACTTTTCTGTGTGTATGTTACATTTATACTTTAATAAAATTTGAAAAAAAACAAACAAAAAATCCCCAGATAATTAACAAAGATACACATCATTGTATTATTTGAAAAAGGTAAAAACTAGAAGAAATCTAATTGCCAAACAACAGATATAATTTACCCATATAATGGAATGCTGTGCAATTGCAAAACAGAGAGCTCAAAAAATAATATTTATTTACATGAAAAGAGGCAAATAATATAATCTTAAATGAAATAGATTTTAAAAAATATATGCCAAATGAGTATTTTGTAAAGACACAAACACATATTTAAATTCTCAGCCTAGAAGAATATTCCTAAAGAATGGTTGATAGTTTCCTCTGGATGTGAGATTAGAGGGACTTTCACTTTATTATTGTTTCTGTTTGTTTTTTTATTAGTACTTTCTGTTAATTTTTAAATAAAATATTTTTGCAAAAAAATTCCATCTTAAAATTTATACCATTTTAAATACTTTTCGAAAAGTCTGCAATGGGTGCAATAATTTGAAATCCAGAGAAATTGTTCTAGCCAATGTCATTCCAAAAGAATTTGAAGATATGTAGAAAAATCTATTAGTATCCGCAGCTATAGGAGAGCTCTGTAAATACACTGCTTCTTGTTAGGTCTCTCAGTATAAGATCTCACCCTCAAAGAGATCTAAGGGTTTACAGAATCAAAGGTGTCATGCTGACATTGTCATCACCATTCATTTATAAGCATCATAAACCCCTGGGGATGATAGATGACTTCCCTCTCTTGCTGATAAAGAAAGAGAAGCTGACATTGCTTTATTATCTCTTCAAGGTTAAAAATCAATGGTTTACTTGTGAAAACATCTGTTTGTAAGCTTGTCTTTGCTTTTCTCAGGGGCCATATTTACATGCTGGGTTTTAAGCATGCCAAAACGTGCAGCTTAAGTTTCATTTGGCCCATTTTCTTTTTAAATATGCCAGGACGGCACTCTACAGGAAAAAGGGAGAAAAAAATCAACAGCAATGCAAGCCTACACTCATCCATTTGTAATGAGAACAAGTTAGATTTCACCTGTTAAAAATTAATGAATAACATCTCTGAGCACGTGACTAGAGATGTTAAGTATTGATTTTAGATCAAATGATGGATGTAGAATAATGCCAGCCAAGGGAATTCAAATAAGGATAACTTTGTAGTTGTTGCTGTTGTAGTTGCTAGAGAAGCCTAAGAAAAAATGGATTACATTATCTCACAGAGTGACCTGAGGGATTTTCACATTTAATTGACTCATCTTCATTAAAAAAAAAAAAAAAACTATCATAAAATAGTCTAAGGAATAGTTTAGGAGTGCCCATTCAAAAATATTTGACACAAGAGAAAAGAGTTTGAATTTTAAGAAAACACTCTCATCTGGGTCATACAATCTGCAAAAGACAGTTCACGGTGTTTTGGAGAATAATTTTCCAGATTTTCTAAGTATTCTAGATATAGCAATTCAAATTCAATATATCCAAAGCCTGAGCAACTCTATCAATCCCTAAATCAACTCTTCTTTGGAGCCTTCATCTGTGTTCTACAGTATCTACTCTCCTTTCTAAGTTTAGGTAGTTTTGCCTTTCCAGTTTGCTCAAACCCCAAACTTTGGTGTCATCCTTGACTCCACCTTCTTCCAAACCCTGTATCCACTGTCAGCAAGTCCTGTTAGATCTCACCACAAAGTAGGTGCAGAAATCAACTTCCTCTCATCCCTCCTACTGTTGCTACATTGGTGCAAGCCATCTTATCTTTCATGTGGATTATTATACAGTCACCCAACTCCTAGCCTCTGTTATTATCCTTTTGCAAGTCTACTACTCACCTAGAGTCCAGAGACATTCTGTTAAAAGCAGGTGAAATCATGTCATACTTTTTCTCATATTCCTCCAGAGGCTCCCCATCTTGTTCAGAAAAAAATGTTAAGTTCTCACTCTGACCCCCAAAACCATATCAGAATATAACTTTTATTCCTTTGCAATATTTTGTGGCCAAGAAAAACTCATGGATTCTAACTTGCATTTACATATTATTTTCTGTTCTTTGCAGTCTTATGCAACATCTAAAGTGGTGACCTCAATTCTATTTTGATGTGTTGCCTCCTAATTTTAGAGCTTTTTTGTATAACAGCTAGTAAACTATATTTAGTTAATTAACCATGTTTAAAGATGATTTTCATATAAATGATACTGTACCACATAGAAGGAGAATCACATATCCACAAATAGTTTAATAAATAAAGTTTAGGGGAATGAACACGTTTGCTTTTAAAAACTAATCTTAAGGCTAAAATATTGCTAAATAGACTACAACATTCATAAGCTCCAACAGACGAATACATAAAGTTATATTATTTATGCTGTTACACTGAAGGCAACCATGACTACCTGAGGATTTTTTCAATTTTGAATAAGAAGCAGAGGGCAAACGTGTATACAGCTTTTAGAAGGTAATTAAATACTCCTGGGTGTATAGATTGACCAAATAAAATCAAAGGCTTGGAGAGAATATTTCCAAAGCAAGATCTTAATCTCAAGAAAGAGACCAGTACAGCCAGAGCTTACAAGTCCTAATACCAGCTTCAGTTTCCCAGGACTTTATACTTTCACAAACAGGCAAGAGAAAGATCTGATTCACCATTAACATGGTTTATTTCCCATCCAGATTGCCTATGAAAACAGTGGTGTGTTCTCAGACTCACTTGTATTTAATCATAGATTTAAAGAATATTTGTAGAAACCTCCAAAGCATGTATAGTTTATCTTTAGCGTCCACCTGAAAATAAAACTCTAATCATTCAGAGCATCGTGTAAAGAATTATAGTCTCAGAGACAGTTCAACTTGGTTATAAGTCCATGTCTAACACTTATAGACTCTATCCTTAGCAAGTTACTTAATTTCTCATTCCCTCTGTTTTTTCCTTGAAAATGCTGACGATAAAAATAATTCCAATAATTACCATCTCTTTATTAACAGCTGCTACTACCACTCTAATGTACAAATTTAAATAAATTAGACAAGTTGTGAGCTTATTTTCTATTAGATTCTCTTATAAGAGATATGTGAATTTGAGTATTTTTTAATTCTCTCTTGATTCAGTAAAGCTAAAAATACATTCTGCAGCACTAAATCATGCATTTCTTTAGTTAAGCAGTGCTTTTTCCGTACTAATGTGGTTTGGAGGAGGGGCAGTGGGATACAGGTATTTTATTTGGAGGTAATCCCAGGAAACTTCAGGATAGGAGTAGAAAAGTGAGAAACGGAGGCTGTGGAAGCCAGAAAATAAATAGAGTCCCACTGGTGAAATCTGGTGTCAGTGTAGAGCACCAACTTCAGTTATCCCACCTAAAAAGTGAAAAAGACAGAGTACTTGTCCATCAATACCCAATAGTCATTGGTTAGGTGCTTCTTCTGGGTGGTAGAAATGCCTTGAAAATTTCAGTCTGACTCATGAGCCAAAGAGTAGCCTCAGTTAGAATCACAGGTTCTGGCAGTTAGAAATACAATTTCCATGCGCATTGATGCTAAGTACCAACAGGCTGTGGGAAGAGCCCTGGTGGCATCTACTCCAAAGTACACAGAGGAAGAAGAAAGGTCAGAACCAGTATAGTGTTTATAAATTTCTGTACAATGTAAAATATAGGTGCATAGGTGTCCTATTTTGAAAGACAAAAATAATCTTAAAATTGATTCCTGGAAGAGTTTTAGAGAAAAAGGGAATTTGGGGGCAGTTTAGATCTTTAAATCCCCTGAAGAAATATCTAAAGAATTCATTACAATGTTAGAATGGAATAGAAAGAACAAGAACAAAAGAATAATATGAGTTTCCAAAGACATTTAATGCTATTCCAATTCCTCACATAATGATGAATTTTATTACACTGTAATTCTTATTTATTAAAAATTTTGTGTTTCAGCAGCTCCAATGAGATGCAACTTTTTGTTTTTATGTTGGTCCAGGGAGCATTAGAGGACACAATACTCATATAACATATTAAGCACGTCATCACTTGCACATCAAACCCTAATAAATTCCTGCATCTTGTGATTTAAAATGAATGCAAGGTCCTGAAAGGTTAGAACACATTGCGGTCTTAAATTTTCAAATGTGAAACCCTGTTTCTGTACAACTCATAAAGAGTTGGAGCATAAGTTTTAACTAGGTTTACTTGATAAAAACATTATTCATGCTAACTTCTTATAGATTTTTATCTTTAATTGACCTCTTCAAGAAAAACATGTGGATTTATCAGTAAAAATATGTCTAATAATTATGGCAGGTGAGGTGTAATGTTAAATAAAAATAATAGGATATACATAATAACACTAAGGTAAATCAGTTATGAGTCCCAGGTTTAGGATTAGGTAGGACAGTTTCTTTTGTTGTAAGAAGAGCTAGAGTATGTGAAAAAATGACTAAAATGCTAGATAAATACATACTTTTCATGAACATTAAAGCATAGAATAGCTGAAAAGATAGTGGAATACTGCCTGGCCAAATAAGAAGAGATAAAACCTAAATCCAGAGCAGCAATTAGTACATTCTATGCCCAAACTGTTTTTGCCCTGAAGGTATCACTCTTCCAATATGGTAAACTTGGACTTCGGTCTCTGGCCCCATTGGGCCACTGTGATAAGTCATAGAGAGAATATTGCTTCCGCATTAAGTGAGACTCCCCCAAATCAACACCATTAGAAGAAAAGTGAACCAGAACTTGTATCCTCACCACCACTACGAAAACCATGCTGTGTGGCAAGTAGGGACATTTGTCTTAGCTTTGAAAAAAGCATGGAAAACCAAAGGAAACTAAACAAACCAAAACTTTCACTGATAAAATGTGCCAGTAATGTACAAAAGGAGAACATACATCTAAGATACACAGAACTCAGGCCAATGAGCCACAAGCACTAAACTTGCTTTAAGGGGGTTTCTAACCTGTAGTGCCCCAAGGTTTCTGGTAAATGTAAATCTTCCCTGAAAAAGTACTTTCATCTCATCTTGAAGAATGCCCACAAAAATATTCCCACTGGCAATTATTACCAAACTTAGTCATTTACCCAAGCACCATGAGCAAGAATAAACCCAAAACTAGACATTAGAAATAGTTTCATATGCAATTCAGATATTGGAATTACCAGACAATGTAAAAAAATCATCTTCCCCTGTTTATAAATGGCAAGATCAAAATTATCTACAGGTAACAAAAAATCCTATGACAAATGAGAGCCAATGTGTAAAAGAAACAAAGAAGACTTCTAGAAATAAAAAAATGCAGTAACCAATATTAAATACATATTTGACATAGATAGTAACAAGTTGAAATAATTATATAGAAGGAGTGAACTAGAAACTAGTTGAGAAGAAATTAACCAGAATATATTATAGTGAAATAAAAAGTTGAAACTATAAAACAGAAGGTAAGAGACATGGAGAATATAATAAAAAGTCCTAACATATATTTAATTGGAATTCAGAAAGAAAAGATAAGAACAAATGCATCTGAGGCAATATTTCAAGGGGTAATAGATGACAATTCTAGAATTAACGAAATATACCAACACACAGTGTCATATAATCAGGCAGATCAGCCACTTCCACTTAGTAGTTTTGTGATCATATGCAAGTTACTTATTTGTGTGAGTGTATGAATATTGCTATCACTTCACTTTTAAAAATCAGCTTTATTTTTTTGTGGTTTCTTTGGGGGGAGGGGGAGGGGGAGGAGGGAGGAGGGGACGGGTATATGCATACACAAAGAGTGCAATGCGCACCACCCGAAGGATGGACATATTTGAAACTCGGACTGGGGGGAGGGGCAAGGGCAACATACGTAACCTAAACATCTGTACCCCCATAATATGATGAGATAAAAAAAATCAGCTTTATTGAGGTATAATTGTATACAACAAACTGTATGTTCGATGTATACAATTTGATGAGTTTGTACACATTCATACACCCATGATACCATCACCACAATCAAGGTAATAATAAACATAATAAATAATAATAAACATAATAAACATAGTCATAGCCTCTAAAAGTGTTCTTATGTCCTGTTGTGTTTTTTGTTTGTTTTTGTGGTGAGAATACCACAAAAATGTATTCTCACAAAGTGTTAGATCTATATTCTTAACAAATTAAGTACCCAATACTATATTGTTAGCTATCAGTCCCGTATTATACAGCAAATCTCCAGAGTTATTCTTGTGTAACTGGAACTTTATACACATTGAGCAGTAACTCCCATTTACCCCTCTCCCAGCCCTCAGCAACCACTATTCCATTCTATACTTCTGTAAGTTTGACTATTTTGGAACCTCATACAAGTAGAATCATACAGTATCTGTACTTCTGTGACTGGCTTATTTCACTCAGCATAATGCCCTCTGGGTTCATTTATACTGTTGCGAACAGAAGGATTTTCTCCTGTTGTAAGGCTGTATAATATTCCATTGTATGAAGATACCACATTTTCTTTGCTTTTTTTTCCTCAGATGATGTAATGATGCATGAGTTTTATTTTCTTATTTTGCTTCTGTGTTTCAAATTGTTTTGCGTGAACATATATGCATCCTATATTTAGAAAACACAACTTTAAAAATAAACAGGTTTGGATTCTCTGAGAGTCTCCACACAAAACACCAGGAAATCCAGAGAGCCCATTGGATTTGCAAAAGCAATGACCTCACGCCCATTATGTCTTCTCTAAGCTACACTGTCCCAATTCCAGCAGTTTCTCCAGCCGTCTCTCGTGTGTGAAGATCTTTCCCCATTCCCCATTCTGGACCCCTCCTCAGAGTTTGTCAACAACCCCTCAGAGCGTGGGCCCCAGAGCTGAGCACAGTGTGAAAGGCTGGCACTCCAGTTCAGCTCAGCAAGACTTTCCCGGCACCTGCCTTAGCAGC
>CAUYSK010098171.1:0-43257 GCA_963575035.1 Avahi laniger | reverse complement strand
CATCCCCAGCCAGTGGTGTCTGGCACCATCTAGTGGCAACATGGGATAGCATGGAAGAACTGAGCCTCAGACAGAGGCCACCTCCTCAAGGAAGATGGGGACCGTTCCTCAGATATCCTCAAGTGTTAGATGAAGCCAAAGGTGTAGCGGGACAACTCTTCCACTTGTGGAAAGAGGTCTGCCACCCTAAGGACCACAGGAACAATGCTTGATTGCCACCTGGGGCCTTGTCCTATTCTAGATACTTCTTTCTTAGGAGCATCTGTCATCCTCCTGCTGGGATGGATTTCAGGACGAGCTGAGGACATCTCCTCTCACAGCTTCTCCAGGGTTAAGAAAGTGGAGGTGCGTGGGGGTCAGAATGACACCACTGAGTGCCCCCAACCTGCATGTGCGTATCCCCGGGACACGGCATGAACAGGAAGAGCTGCCTCTCTGAGGTTTTTCATCATCCAGCCCACCTCCTTGAACCCGCATTTTCTGTCACTTATCTTGGTTATTGATTCCAGCATATCTCCCTCCAGTATCCCACGGGAGGTGGGGTGGGCCAGCCCCTGGAGCTCTCCTCGAGGAGGAGGAAGGGCCAGACACAGACCGTGTGGAGGGCAGAGGCCAGAGCGGAGAATCTTCCTGGGAGGTCTCCTGAGGGCCTAACACGCTCAAAGAAGATTAAATGAAAGTCTGCTGCTAAACCCAACTCCACCTGAACACGCCACGGGGAACACGGGATAGGGACAGTGTAGTCCGTGGAATCCCACTTGGCCGATGACTGAGAGGCACAACGTGAGTGCATCTCGATGCATTGATTGCTGCCTCTTCCATCCAGTTACCCCTCCTGAGGGGTCTTGGCCACCCGGCTCCAGGAGGCAGTGACTGCTGGTGAGACCCTGGGAGGAGCAGGAAGCCTCCCAAAGCCAGAGACAGAAGGCCAACTTAGCAGACGCTCCCGGGCTGGGGGTCGTGCCCCAGAGCTGAGTTTGCATGGCATATGACACACTGTTTTTACTCAGACTGTGTGCTTCTCTAGGGTGGCTTTGGCTGGGAGGGGACTGAGGTGGGGCCAAGGCCCTTGAGCCCCAAAGGGCAACCCTTGACATTTGTCTTAGTCTGGTTCTGCTGCTATAACAAAATACCTTTGAGTGATTTATAAAGAAAGAAATTTGTTTTCCACAGTTCTGGGGGCTGGGAGATCAAGGTGCCAGGAGATTCGGTGTCGGTGACAGATGCTTTTGCATCCTCATGTGGTGGAAGGCAGAAGGACAGAAGGGGCGAACTTGTTCCAAAAGGGCTCTAACCCCATTCACGAGGGCAGATACCAATCTGACCTAATCACTTCCCAAAAGCCACACCTCTTAACATTACTGCATTGGCAATTAAGTTTAAAGAATTTGGGGGGCATTCAGACCATAGCAGCATTCTTACTCCTTCATATCTTTGACAATGACAATCTTTGGATGGCAGAAATCACTACTTGAAAATTTTTCCCTGTATCAGCTCTCAGATCAGCTGAAGAGTCAACCTGGAGGATTTGCTGGAGTGTGCCCCAAAATCAGATCCTACCAGAGGGGACAGGAAACTCAAGGTGGCCTGGGGACACACTGTCTGAGTATCTTCAGGCATGTCCTTTCTTTTTTTCTTTTTAGAGATGGGATCTCACTATGTTGCCCAGGCTAGACTTGAACTCCTGGGCTCAAGGGATCTTCCTGGCTTAGATTCCCAAGTAGCTAGGACGACAGGTGTGCACCACTGAACCCAGCTCTATGGATGCCCTTTCTGATTGGGAGTTGGAAAGGAAAACAAAGAGCCATCTTTAAACACATGGCTCATCTTCATCAAATGACAAGTGGATAAATAAAATGTGCTATATCTATACAATGGAATATTTTTCAGTTGTAAAAAGAAATGAGGTATCAATACATACTACAACATGGATGAACCTTGAGAACATCATGCTAAGTGAAAGAAGCCAGCCACAAAAGGTGACATCTTGTAAGAGTCCATTTATGTCCCAAAGAAGTAAATCTATAGAGACAGAAAGTAGATTAGTTTTTTTTTTTTTTTTTTTGAGACAGAGTCTCACTTTGTTGCCTGGGCTACAGTGAGTGCTGTGGCGTCATCCTAGCTCACAGCAACCTCAGACTCCTGGGCTCAAGTGATCCTCCTGCCTCAGCCTCCCGAGTAGCTGGAACTACAGGCATGCGCCACCATGCCCGGCTAGTTTTTTTTCCTATATATTTTTAGCTTTCCAATTAATTTCTTTCTATTTTTGGTAGAGACGGGATCTCGCTCTTGCTCAGGCTGGTCTCGAACTCCTGAGCTCAAACAATCTGCCCGCCTCGGCCTCCCAGAGTGCTAGGATTACAGGTGTGAGCCACCGCGCCTGGCTGTAGATTAGTTTTTGCTAAGGGTTGGGTGCAGGTGTAGGTAGGAATATGGGGAATGGCTATTAATGGACATAGGGTTTCTTTTTTGGGGTGGCAAGAATGTTCTGAAATTAGATTGTAGGCTGGGTGCAGTGGCTCATGTCTATAATCCCAGAATTTAGGGAAGCTGAGGCAGTAGGATTGTTTGAGGCCAGGAGTTCGAGACCAGCCTGGGGGACATAGCAAGACCCCTGTCTCCACGAAAAATAAGAAAAAAAATTATCCAGGTGTGGTGGTGTGCACCCTGTAGTCCCAGCTGCTCAGGAGGTTGAGGTGGGAGGATCGCCTGAGCCCAGAAGTTCAAGACTGCAGTGAGGTATGATCATGCCACTGCACTCCAGCCTGGGCACAGAGTGAGACTCCATCTCTAATAAATAAATAAATAAAATTAGATTGTAGCAATGGTCACACAACTTTGTGACTATTGTAAAAATTATTTGAATTGTGTATTTTAAATGAGTGAACGGTGTGGTATGTAAATTATATCATGATAAAGCTGTTTAAAAATATTAAAATCTAAAAAGTGGAAAAAAAAAAGAAAAAAGAAAAAGAAATAGTTCTACAACTGTAGTTTACAGAATTGGAAAGGATGAGGCCAGAAAGGGGCAGGGCTCGGCTTCTGAGGTTTGCTGCTTACAACGACCCCGCGACCCTCAAGGTCTGGGGCACACCAGGACTGAGAAGGGTGGGCGTTCCGGGCTACATCACCACCTGACATACCTTCGAATGGGTATTTTTTAAATGTTCACTTAACACTTATTTTGTGGATGCGAAGAAAATGATTTCATATCAACCCAAACTGTATATCCCTTTGCTTATATACCAAATAAGGCATCTGTAATACGTGGTTTTCTACCCCAGACACCTTCTTGAATGCCACACTAAACTGTCCTCAATTTAGATGACTGAAGAAACCCCTCCTGAGCAGTACAAAAGCACTATGCTGTGCACTCTGCAGTTTGGGGTTTCTGTTTATTGGGGCTGCATCTTAAGATGAGTGCGAGGAGCGTTTTTATCTTTTCCACTGGGGGGCACTGCCCACCTTGGTGGGAGCAGAGACGTTCCCATGTAGCGGCTGAATTAACTGGCCAGGCCTCCACTGGCTCTGAGTCTTCTATTTGTCCCAGGGGCGCTTTGTGGCCCTTTCAGAGCTGCACCCCGCACAGCTGACCCTAAGTGGGAATAGGGTTGAAGTAAGGAATTCCACCTCTTGCCTGGCCTCAGAAGCACAAAGCCACAGGATTGTTGCAGTGAAGGACTTTTAAGTGGGCGAAAGGATCGGCCCCCCCCCGGGAGTTTCCGTTCCACATTGGTGAAGAAAGGCTCAGCTGGGCCCTGCACACAGCTCGAGCCTGAGGCCACAGCCCGAGCACCTCCCGCCCTGCTCCTCCCGGACCACTCGCCCCCTTACCTGACAGGACAATGCTCGGGTCTGCGTCGCAGGAGGATGTGATTTGTGGACCTCCTGCCCCGAAGATTGTTTCTTGTCTCAGCCCCATGCCTACTCCAAAGTCTCTGTTACCTGTGGGTCACAGGGATGTTAATGTCTGTGCAATCCGGAGGACATATTAGTGTAACTAAAATATTAGTACAACTTGGAGGAAAAACATGAGTGTAGTTCTTAGACGGAGTCGGGGCCCCTGGAGCGCCTCACTGGGTGTGGGGCATGAAACAACCCCAGGCCTGGCGAGGACAGAGGGGCCATCATTTGGGGGCTGAAGATTCGAGAGGATGATTCACTGGGTCTAAACAGAGAGAAACACTGATGAGTAGGAAGCCGTGGGCACACTTCTGACAGAGACTAGTCATGGAGGAGCCTGTGAAAGTCTGTCTCGAAACTAAACCCCAGAGACTAGGTAAACAAATATGCCAAATGGTGGCTTGACATTTTCTTGTCATTTTGTATTTTGCTCAATTGGCATTTCTCATCGCATTAGCGGCAACGTCACCTTGTTTGTTTCCTGACAGGCAGGGCAGTGCAGCGGTCACAGCACAGGGTGCCTTAGTTTGAACACTGGGGCGGCTACTTACTAGCTAGGGACTTGGGGCAAGTCACTCAATGGCTCTGTACCTCAGTTTCCCCATCTGTAAAAAGGCAGTAATAATAATAGCACCTGCCTCTTAGAGTTGATGTGAGGATTACAGGCTGGTGCATGCAAAGTGCTTAGGGCAGGGCCCGGCATGGGAAGCACCAAAGGAATCTTTTACATTTTTTTGCTTATTTAGAGACGCCTTGGACCGTCAGCACTGCGCTCCCTCGGCCCAGAGCCTGTGCTCCGGTAACCCACTCCGTAAGGCAGCGTTACCTGGAGGCATCTCTTCAGTGAGGTAAACTAAGAAAACTTCCAGGAAGAAACAAAAAACCTTTTCTTAGAAGTGCTTCAATTCCCCAGAATCCTAACACAGTAGGAAGAAATCACAGTTTGTTCAGATCATGTTTTGTTATTATTATTATGAAGTTTAGAAGCACAGGTTTACGTAGGCGGAGCTGATAACAGCTCCATTTGGGAACATAGATACACAAATCTTATCTGGGTGCTTCTTAATACCTTGCTTAAACATATGAGTCACTGTTGCAAAGTAAAATGGGATGTTTGCTCAATATGGGCTATGATCTTAATACTGCGCTATTCAATTTTTTTTTTTTCCTAGAAAAAGCATAAGGAGAGTGGGCTCTGAAATCTGTCCTGGTTCTTCTCAGACTGTGTCTGCATCAAACCTCCCAGAGCGCACACGTTCCCTGAGACAAGCCTCGCTGTTGCATGGCTGCCCCCCAGCGGAAGGCAGTGCTGGGAGATGTCATTCACCCCACAGGCTGCTGGCTCCCAGGTGCCAGTGTGCCCACAAGCACCAGAGGAAGCCATTCAAATGTGTACTGCCAGGGACTCTGCTTCAGGGGGCCTTTAACAAGCCCCCTCCAGCTATGACTCTGATGCGGGTGTTCCCTATACCTCCCAACCGCGGGGAAACACAGCCCTACCCCACCACCCCAACCTTTGGAGGAAATCGATTAAATAAATGATGAAAATTCTACTTTTCTTTGCAAGGGGCAGAGAGGCTAGTTTCTGTTGGAAAAGGCTCCAGGTAAGCTAGAGCGTGCTCTTGTTGTTAAAACAAGGACTAGCAAGCCACGGAGGAGGGAGGAAGAAGGGGGGGTGTGTGCGTCTGGGTCTGTGTCCCTCCAAAATTAGGTTTCAAAACGGGTATTACTGTTCCTGTGCAAACCTCAGTCACCAAAGTGCAAAAGGGAAAAGGAATATAAAGAGAGGGGTGATTGCGAAGGAGGGAGAGGAGGCCCCTCGAAGGGGCGGGAATTTTAGCTCACTGGAAGGCCAAGAGCCGGCCCTCACCTGGGCGCTGGGAAGCCCTGCAGGTAAGGAGGCCCAAGCCAGGAGGCAAAACATGTCCTACACGTACTCCGCAGCCCCATCTGGGGCCCAGCTGGGAAAGGGAGAACGAGGGACCTGAACTGTCAAATGGGACACTTGATGTTTCCCAGGGTGTCGGGGAGTCCGGCAACAGAAAATGGGGCCCAGGCCCCTCTCCTGGGGGCTGCCCCACTCCGGGGGCCTGCCGGGGGTGGTATCTTAGTAGCAGTCGCGCCACGGGCAAAGGCAGCCTGCAGCTTACTCCCAGGAAATTAAACATTTGAGAGCCTGCCTGTCAGGCCGGCCACACGTGGTCTTATTACCTTCAAGAAGGGACCTTGAGAAGAGGCCTCGGTGCGGGCCCAGGGAGGCAGGGCAGAGGAAGGAGCCTGCAAACGTTCTCAGGGGAACCAAGCACTTGAGAGGACTTTGTCTCAGCAGTGGAGCCGAGCCCACTGGACAAAGCTGGGAGAGAAGGCTCTTGGCTCCCCGCTGTAGTCTTGGTTGGATGAGACGGGGCCCCGGGCCCTAGCTGGGGAGGACAGCTGTGAGATGACTGGTGGTGCTCCATCAGTGATCTGGTCTCGGGAAATTCATTTTCTTCCTCTTCTTGGGGCCTGAGGGTGCCTCTGATGGTGGAGATGCTGCCTGTGGCCACCACACCCCTGCACAGCCTGCATTCTCCCAGGAGCCCTGGACCACAAGGGACCCTGGCATGGGGCAGCCCCCAGCAGAGGGGGCTTCTGTTGCCTGATTACAAAGCATGTAGGCAGGAGAGGCTTTTCTGGGTTGCCCCAGAGGTGGCCCGTGTCTGTGGGGAGCTGGGGACATCAGAGGTGGGGCCACGCACTGCCCTCGAGCATCCTTAACTTCTTTCTCAGACCCTGCCCTCTTCATCTCCTGCCTCCTCCTGCTCCAGGAGATGCCCTCTCTTCCTGCTCTATCCTCTCTCTGCCCTTCAGGCTGCTGGTGGTCTGAGTCCCTCCTGGTGGCCCTGGGAACAAAAGTCTCATCTCAGATCCCTGAGCAGCCAGAGTCTATTTCCACCTCTGACAACTGGGAACAACAACCCTGCCTGCCCACGGGCTGCCATGAGGTGTACCCGCAGCAGTGCTCCCCCAGACTTCACTGCGGATTTGCCCCGCCTGTGGCGCTCGCCCAGCACCCAGAGACCTGTGCCCCATCCCAGAGCCACTGGATCCGAATTTCTGGAGAGGGAGTCTGGCAAGCTGGAGTTCGGCAGGTTGAGAAACGTTGGGAAGGGATCAGGCAAGGAGACCCAAGTGACTTACTCTTCTCAGTTTGAATCCTGCCTCTGCCCATCACTGGCTAGCCTTCTGACCTCGGGGAATTAGCTTCTCTAACCTCAATCTCCTCACCGGTAAAATGGCGTTCCCACTAGAACTGACCTCATGGGGCTGTTTGAGCACTGCAAAGATTGGGCAGGCCGAGCTGGCGCTTAGCAAATGCTCAGTAGTGTGAACTGTTACTGCTAGAGGCTCTCATGGAGTGCAAGTGCTTTGCAGGCTGATGGATGAACTTTTTCTTCTGTTTATATAAAGCGGATTCTGCCCCCCTTCAATAAAAGATGGTGTCTGCACCAACCACTCCCCAAAGGGCAAGTGTAGAAACTAGGCCATGAACTGAGGGTGGAATGAAACAGCCTGCACCTGGCCCCACCTCCGACTGGTCATGAAACCGGCCCATTGGGAGTGAGCTGACGGCCCCCAGCCCTGCACACTGGCCTCCTGCCCCGTGGAGAGAAAGCAGGGCAGCCCCCGCCCCCCAGCATTGATGCTTTCTTGTTTTAATGTTTTAACCACTACCCAAATAGACCCACCCAGGATGCTATTGCAGGCTGCAGCCCTCTGCATTCTGTAAACCACCCCAGGAAGTCAGTCTGTTCAGTTCAAGGTGAAGATTTTAACTCGGGCTATTTATAATTTCTGCAACAGAGCGGGTGTGAGTTTCAAAGCAGTCATGCCAGATGTCAACTTGGAAGTTGAGGAGACAAGCACTATTATAAATTAATGTTGCCAGTGATTAATATTTGATATTTTTTAACACACATTCATCTCAGAGGGGAAAAAAATCCTCTTTAATTAATGTGGCTAGATGCTACGCAGTTCCATTGACGTGGAATTACCAAAAATCTTTCGGTGTAGCTTCAGGCAAAAATCTGACAGAAGAAAACAAGTGATTCTCTGGGATTTGACGGCCCGGCCAGTGTCTGCAAACCTGTCTCCTTTGGCTGAGACTGTCAGGGCTGGGGTCCTGCACTCTCTTCCTCTTCCCACTCTTTCTGCTCGGGACCTCCTGCTCCGGTTCTGGGCTGGGCTGGGCTGGAGAAACCATCACAGCCTGGGGGTCTGGGGAGTTTTCTTTAGGCTGGGCTTTGCCGATAAGTGAAGTGGCTCACACAGGAGTCTGTTATGTAGGAGCTGAGGGATGCCGCCTTACACACCTGTCTTATTTTGTCTGCACAGTGCAAACACAAATGGTTGCTCTTATTTCAAAGTTGCTGTATTTCCCCCTAAATCCACATTTCCTGTATCTCTTGGAAACTGGCAAGTCCTGGCATCCCTTGGTCTGGGTTCCCACGGCAGCACTAACCGGTAGTTATTGTCTCTGTGTTTAGACATGCCTGAGCCCACCCTTCATAGGGTCTCCACCCTGCCCTCCTCAGGGTGGCCATCTGGCAGCTGGCATTACCATCTGACCTGCAGATAATTTGGTCTGCATGGTGTTGGCCTGCCTGGTCCTTCAAAAAATTTGGAAGGAAATTAAATTAATTGAATATTTTTATTTTTCAATATTTATTAAAAAATTAGAATTTAAAATACAGTCTCCAGTATCTTTTGGGCTCCTGTAATGTTGCGCATTCACCCCACAGTTTAGTGGAAGCAGATGAGTCTCTGGTGGATGATTCCCCACACTGGCCACCACACTCTTCCACGTCACCTGCCTGGCCCCTGTCGACATCGGAGCTTTCTCCTTTCGCTCAGTGTTGCTGAGCCTCGTTGTCTCTTTGTTAAAGGAGGCCCGAGCAGGCTGAAGTAGAAAGACATGGGTTTTGGAGCCCACTGGTCCTGGACTGAAATCTTGGCACCACCATCTTCTGATCTTGGAGCTCAGTAACGATTTAACCTGCTTAAGCTTCATTTTTCACATTTGTAAAATGTGAGTAACAGCAACTACACTGTGTGCTTTTGATGATTATTAGGTGAGAGGAGAATAATAAGAGCTGGCATTCATTGGGTGCCTGCTGTTTGCCAGGGACCTTACATGGCCTTACTAATCGTCACAGAAACTCTGCAAGGTAGGAGATATTTACAGTGAGGGTGATGAGGCTGGGACGGAGGACCGTCACAAAGCTGAGGGCAGAGCTGGGGCAATGGGTGTGCAGTGGGCACTCAGGGACTGAGGACTGTGAAATAGGCATTGCCAAGGTCACCTCTGGTTCTGAAAACCCCATGGCTCAGACCTTGTGCCTCCCCTTTTCACAATGACACGGGTCCCTGGGTCCATCCTGGGCAGGGGCTGGTTTTCTAGATGCTCAAAGAGAGGATATGATGCCCGAAGTTGTCCTTCTTTTATAATTCTGAATTTTAAAAAGGCATATATTCCATTCATTTTGTTACAGTTTATGATATTTGAGTCATAAGAGTATATTTCTTTTTACTTACAAGTAGTCTTTAATTTTTTATTGTGTTTTATACATTACACAAAAATTATCATTTTAACCATTTTTAAGAATATGGTTTAGGGACATTGAGTAAATATCACTACCATCCACCTCTAGAACTTTTTCATCTTCCCAAACTAAAACTCTGCACCCATTAAACAAGAAGTCCCCATCCAACCCCTTTCCCCAGCTCCTGGCAACCACCATTCAACTTCCTGTCTCTGTGGATCTGACTACTCCAGGTACTGCATATGAGTGAAATAACACAGTATTTGTCTTCTTGTGGCTGCCCTATTTCACTTAGCATAGTATCTTCAAGGTTCATCCATTTTGTAGCATGTGTCAGAATTTCCATCCTTTTTAAGGCAGAATAATATTCCATTGTGCATGTATACACCATGTTGTGTTTATCCATTCCTCTGTGGGTGAACACTTGCTTCCACTTTTTGGCTATTGTGAATAGAGCTACTGTGAACGTGGGCATACGAATATCTCTTCGAGACCCTGCTTTCGATTCTTCTGTGTGTATGTCCAGAAGCAGAGTTGCTGAATCATTCCATAGTTCTATTTTTAATTTTTTGAGGAACCATCATACTGGTTTCCATAGTGGCAAGACCATTTTACATTCTCACCGGCAATGTACGGTGGTTCCACTTTCTCCACATCCTTGCCAGCACTTATTTTCCCTCCCTCCTTTCTTCTTTTCGTCTTTTCTTCCCTCCCTTCCTTCCTTCCTTCCATAGCAGCCATCCCAATGTGTGTGAGGAGAAATCTCGCTGTGGCTTTGATTTGTATTTCCCTAATAATTAGTGATGTTGAGCATATTTTCATATTTTTTTGCCATTTGCATACCTTCTTTGGAGAAGTCACTACTATTCAAGTCACTTGTTCATTTTAAAATCAGGCTATTTGTTTTTTTGTTATTGAGATGTCGAAGTGCTTTACGTATTCCGGATATTAGCCCTTATCAGATATATGATTTGCAAATATTTTCTCCCATTCCACAAGCTGCCTTTTCACTCTGTTGATGTGTCCTTTGATGCATGAGAGTTTTAAATTTTGACGTAGTTCAATTTATCTATTTTTTCCTTCGTTGCCTGTGCTTTTGGTGTCATACTCCAAGAAATCATTGCCGAATACAATATAATGGAGGTTTTTATTTTCATTTCTTTATTTTATATATTTTTTAAAAATATGGAATACTTCACGAATTTGTGTGTCGTCCTTGCACAGGGGCCATGCTAATCCTCTCTGTATTGTTCCAATTTTAGTATCTGTGCTGCCGAAGTGAGCACTAATGGAGGTTTTAAAGGATAAATTTTTGATTAAGCCCTGCTCCCCAACTATTAAGTGATTCCTTACAGCTGTATTTATAAAGCAAATCATTCACGATCTCAAGATGAGTGACACAGTCATAACACCTCATCGTCCCACAGTGGCCTCTTGTTCTGATGTCCACCTTCATCACCTGTTTCGGGGCTGCCTGTCCAGTCACGAGGGGTGCCATGCAGTGGCGGGGCCACAGCTAGAAGGGGCCTGTTTTCTACCAGAGAAACTTACCGCTCCGTCCTTCCTCTCTCCCACTCCACTTTCCTCTTCTTTTCATGCCCCTACCTGAAAAATCGCCAGACATGAGGTTTCGGCCCTGTCTGCCAGCCCCGCGGATCTGCTTGCCTGTCCCCCCAGAGCAGGGCCCCCAGCTGCGTGAGTAGCCTATGTAGTTTCCATCGTCTTCCTTCTGGACGTGTGGGATGGTATGTGTCAAACTTACAGTTTTGAAGAGGTCTTTGGATTATCTCAATCTTTAAAAGCTTTTTATTTAGAAATAATTTCAAACTTACAAACAGTACGAAGAATTCCCAAATGTTGACACTCAGCACATTTGCCATATCCTGTCTCCCCCCATTCCCTCTCTCTCCCTTCCACCCTTCCTCTCTCTCTCTGTATACATATACATATAATTTTAATTTTTTTCCTAATCTTTTAGAAAGTTGCAGACCTAATACTCCTACTTCAGTATTTCTCAAGAATCAAGGACATTTTCTTGTAAATACTAAAATCAAAATCAGTACAGATATCAAAATCGGGAAATTAACATCAATACAATGCAATTATCTAATCTAAAGACCCTATTTTGCCAATTGCCCTAAATTGTTTTGGATTCTCTCACGATATATGGGCAAGAGAGGGACAGAACTGCGGCCAGCGGCCGAGGAGGCCCAGGATGCTGGGCACCCTGCCCTTCCTTTCTGCGGTGGTGTCTGGGAGGCCCTGCACTGCACCCTGGGTGGAGAGAGCAAAGCCTGCCCGGCCCTCCCAGCCGCTTCCCGGGAGGAGAGGAGCCTTGTTCCCTGCTTTCCACTCGGCACCTCCTCTCCTTCCAGGCATCTGTCCCCCATCTCTGAGGTGCCTGTGGGCAGGTACCTGTAGTGACAAAGCTCCAAGTGTCACCCCTAGCTGCATGTTGTCACAGCCCGGAGCACTCATTCAGAAGTCATGTTACCTGGGTCTAAATCCTGGGCCTGCCACTTATTGGCTGTGCGATCTCGGGCAGATTACTTGACTGATCTGTGCTTCAGTTCCCTTAAAATAAGACAAGTAGTACCTCATTTATAGGATTGTCGTTGGCTATAGGAGTGGTCTCTAGTTGCCTGGGACCTGGCTCTGGGGTGATTCAGGGCTTGGTGTGTGAGAGAGTTTGATAAAGGAGATGGTTGGGTGTGGGCTCTGAATTGGCTTGTTTGTATATCAAAGACGTGCTCACAGGGGAGTCCTCTGCGGTCTCTAGGGATTAGCTAGTCCTGGGAGGGGAAATAAGAAAATATAGTCGGTATACCAGCTTGTTTCTGGACTAAACTTCCTGCCCTCCCTGGCAGAATCAAGAGCTGTGCTCTCTTTGCACCCGCAGCCCCTGCGCACGAGCCAGGTCAAGGACTCACGCACGGAATGAGCTTAGCTGTCTTCATGTCTGTGTGTCTGACCAGACTGCGAGCTCCCGGGGGCAGGTGAGAACCTTACTCATCTCTGCATGCTCAGCGCTTGCCCCAAGGGCCAAGTGAGTCCTTGGCAAAGGGGAGGAGCCGTAGCTGCTGTGGGGGCCACAACCACTGCAAGTCCGCATGCAGGTCTTCTGGGCACTTGTTTCCTGATTTCAACCACTGGAGACCTCTCTGGGAAGGAAGTTCAAGACCTGATTCTCTTACATCATGCATCGTGTGTGTGTGTGTGTGTGTGTGTGTGTGTGTGTGTGTGTGTGTGTGTTGAGTGAATGCCGGAATGAATTTAACACTTATTGAGTGCCTCTTGTAGGTCAGGCATTGTTCTAGGTGTTTAGAGTTACTGAGATAAATAAGGCAACATTCCTGCCCTTGAGCTCACTGTCAGGGGAAAGCCGATGTGTCAGCCATCGCTGCGGTGAGACAAACACTGAGAACATCCACAACTGAGGAGCACACTGCTGGGGCGGAGTAGGCGGTTACCCTTGGGCTGCCTCACAGCAAGCGATCGTCTGCTTCCACCGTACAGACAGTGAAGAGCAATCCTCAGCTTCCCGGCCTCGGCTGCAGCCGGGAGCCGTGAAATGGAGTGGCCACGAATAAGGCCTGAGCGGAGGTCGCCCGGCACTGCTTCCTTCTGCTGCCCCTTCTTCCAGCACCGAGACTGGACGACGTTTGGTGTCGTGGCTGGCATTTGCAGCCACGAGGAAAAGGCTAAACATTGCAGTGGCGTCCACTGGGCCAATGCCATATACCTGTGGACTTCTTGCTTTGTGAGAGAAATAAACTGCTATTCATTTAAAACACTGTCGTCAGGTTTTCTTTTATTTACAGCCAAGCTCATTTCCGACTGTTCTCATAGGAGATGTAAGAAAAGGCTTCACACAGGATATATCTTTTGGGCAGGATCTTGAAGGAGATCCCCGGGTGGAAACGAGGGAGAAGGGCATTTGGGCAGAAGCCGAGCATAGTTGAAAGCACAGTGTGGGGAGAAGTTGTGCTACATTGAAAAGAATCAAAAAGTATCCGGGGTCTGACAAGGTTCTCCAGGACAGAGAGGTGGTATGGAGGGTGTTCTGATCTAAACGGAGCACTGTGCAAAGTGTGGAGACAGGGATGTGCGTGCTATAATCGAGGCGTGCACGTCTGTGCCTGGCTCCTGTTTGCAAGGCTGCAGAGATGAGGCCGGGAAGGTGGAAGGGGCCAGACACCCAGTGTTTAGGAGCTTGGTCTGCAGCCTCTCTGCTGGTCAAGGCTCCTGAGCCAGGCGTGGCCTGACAAGGTGTGAATGGCCAGCCTCTGGGCATCCCTCCGTGAGGGGCTGCCCGCCCTGCCCAGAGTCCTTCATAGCTGTGGGAAACGCCTGTCTCCTTCCTCCCACTCCTCTCTCCCTTCCCATTCCGGACCTGGAATGGGCTTCCCCGGCACTGTTTCTCATAACTGATAAAATACTGCCCTGAGTGCAGGGTAGGACTCACATCCTGCACCTTCTCCCAGGCAATTCCCTGATGCGCTGGGCAGAGATTTCCAGGGTTCAGGCTGCTTAACGTAGAACAAATGAAGGTGCAGGTTTGGAGGTTGAGAGCTAGTCTCGCCCAAACGTTCCGCTGACTGTGGTGGGTGGACGGGACATCACACGACTCACAGTGTCAATTTGGGAGGAGAAAGGGAGAGGGTGGGGACTTTTACAGATGTGCAGGACAGTCTGGCCAGGTCTTCACCCTCCTGGGGTCCCTCCCACTTGAGCCATTGTCTTTTCTCTGCCCTACAGTAAATGCCCCAGGGCCCCTCGATCTTTAGCCTCTGAGGCTTGTCAAGTGCGGACATGATTCAGCTGTCTTTGCTGAACTGCAGGATTTTGGTGCAGGGAGGCTCCTGTGATAGAATTAAAAGATGTGCAGAGAGTCAGGCAGACCCAAGTTTAAATCCCAGCTTCACTTGTTATTAGCTGAGTGACTTGGAAACTTCATTAAATGTTCTAAGTTCCTAGTTAAAGGAGTAAATGCATGGTGTTGGACACTAAGGAAGCATGCCATAAATGTCACAGATTTTTAGTGTGGCCCAATCATATTTTGAGAGACTTATTTATGCTTTTTAAAAAGTCTCTCCATTTTCTCCTGTCTCTTTTCCTCATTAAAGGAAAAGCCAGCTTTGCCTCTCTTTGCCTCAGGGGAGGTGTGGGCAGGGCGGAAAGCAGAAGGGACCTGCAGGGTTTTCAGGGCGTTGTTGCCTGAAGCCTAAGCCCGTAGGAGAACACAAGGCTCCTTGGAGGAGACGGGCAAGTCCTGAGTGGCAGGGACCCGGACCCTGCTCCAAGGCAGTGGCCCAGAGAGGTCGCAAGACCAGAGACGAGTGGCCGTGTAGCTTGTCTGGGAAGTATGACCCAGGCAGCGTCCAGAGGTTGGGGGGACCAGGTGAGGCACAGAGGTAGCAGGGCTGGGGCAAGGGCAAGAAAGACCCCTGGGCCCAGCCCTGTGACTCGGCACGCTGGAGAGTCACCTGGACCAAGCACATCTGCTGGGCACAGCACAAAAATGACGGAGATTAATTTGCCCCCATCTTCAAAGGACAGGGACACACTGCAGAAATTCAATTGATTTATAGAAGAGGAAAAGAACTGCTGCTTTGTACACAACTGAGATTCAGACCCGTGCCATGAGCTTGTAAACCCCACATTTCACAGATGGGGAAATGAGACCGGAGAATGATGTGACTCCTTTAAGGTCACACAACTGCAGTCATCTATGATCCGCATGTGTAGAAGGCCTAACACGTGGCAGCACCTGACACCCTAATCTTTGATCCCCACATGACCCTCTCAGTATCACTGTCTCTCACTCATGGAAGAGGAAACTGAGGCACAGAGAAGTAAAGGAACTGGCTCAAGGTCATACCACTGTGTAGCTGACCCAGGAGTTAAGCCCAGGGTGGCCACCCATGTACTTCCCAGGGACCGTGTTCCTCTGCCACCTGGCCCCTTGCAGCAGGAGGTGACATCTCTTTGGATTTCCTCCTAAAGCACGTTTCACAGCAGGGTCACATATTAGAGCCAATCTGTTCCTCACCTGACCGTGGGCTCCCTGAGGGTAGAGATGACGGCAGCCATGTCTCTGTGTGACCAGCGCAGACACATGGAAGTCGCTTACGAAATTGCCTTGAATGGGCGTTGTTGGGGCTTATATCTGAGTGGAGATCACAAGCTCGTACCAAGGGGGATGTCCCCGGTCCTTGAATTGTTGTAGTCACTTTTGTGGGTCAGTCCCTAGGCACAATGAATCTTGATCAGGAAGAGTCCTCCCCACTTGGCACCAGGTAAGCAGTGATAAAATCTTACCGTGGCTTTTCTAAAAGCTTTTTGCCGTTCTTGGCCTGCCCCCAGTCAACAAGGTCTCCTAATGGTCTGTGCTCTCTGGGCAGGGCTCCTGATAGGGCACACTTGAACGCTGTTAGAATGACCCCAGTCTTGTGAACAGACGCAGAGCAAGCAGTGCTCAGGGGTCTTTGGTTCCTGGCTGAGGTCACCCTTCGGTGGGACAGGAGGCTGAGTCTGACGTCTAGGGTCAGCATGCAGGAGAGCTTGCTGCTAGGTCAGCCTGGGCCACTGCGGACATGAAACTGAATGGTGCCGCCCTCCCCACATCCCTCCCCGCCCCTCCCTCCTGGTGATGCTGACCCCAGAGGGTCCCAGCTCCAGATGCTGCAGACGGGGCCCACTGCACCTGGGCGTGACTGTGCCCAGAGATCGGGAGGAACGAGCCAGACCTGGCGTTGTAAACTGATGAAATTTCCGGGCCCTGCGGTGTAGTGTGCAGTGCGTGACGCCAGGAGTCTCAGGATAGTTTCAGCTGTGTCTTCATTATGGGCAAGCCCATTGACCCATCTGGGCGTCCATCTCCTCATCTGCAGGACATTATGAAGACCTCGCCTGCTACTTCTCCTGCTGCTTCTCAAGGGTGGAGGCAAGGCCATTCACTCATTTGCTTAACCAGAATTTCCTGGGCACCTATTATGTGTCGCGCTGGTGCTGGCGTGCGGGAGGAAGCACTGCTCAGACGCGGGCACGTGGTACAGGGCATGCAGGCCTTGGCTTGGCAGGGCAGTGTCCGCAGGGAACAAAACAGAAAGCAAGCTGCAGCACTCAGTGTTGATTTTGCTCTCCACGTCTCTGGCTTTCGGGGAGGGAGGGTGCCACCAAGGCAGCTGGATGTGTTTGTGGCCACCTCCCGGGCATGAGAGCAGCGTGTCCTGGCCTTCTGGGAACCTGGCCCTCAGCTTTGCGAGGGAACGTGGGTGGAGGGGGTGTTGCCAGTCACGGTAGGGATCCGATCTGGCCGTCTTTCCAACTTCTCTTACAGACACTGAGTTCTCCTGTCCGAGTCTGAGCCTGGCCTCCTGGGGTCCTTACAAGCCACAGGCATGAAACTTCAGAGTCTGCCCCTGTTGGCAGCTCCCCCACCCGTCATGTCTTCCACTCCCCGCAGGCCTCCTCTCCACGTGGACACCTGTTCTGCAGGCGTCGGCTGCCGGCATGTGCCCTCCCACGCTCCCGTGGGCCTGGAGCCCTTGCCTTCCTATGTTGCCCCCTTATCCTGACCTATTCCTGATTTCCCAATAGTTAGCCTCCACCAACTTCATGGCTGGAGTCTTTTCCTTCTTGTTCTGATCTCTCGGGCTGCAGCCGTGAGAGAATGTCAGGCCTCTCGGGCTGGGCTCTGGGAGCCTCCACTCCACGCGACCCTCCGCGCATGTGCTTCTGGGGAGCTTCCCCTGCACCCTTGAGGACTGACACTGGGACTGACACCCTTGGGACTGACACTGACTAGCCTGGACCTGTTCCCTGCCCTGTCACTGCCATGCTGCCCTCCTTCCCCTGTGTGTGTGACACTTGTCTGCCTTTTTGGCTCAGCTCTGTCCAGTTCTTCCAGTTGCTAACGTGATCTGGTGCTTGGCCCTCACCCTCTGCACACCCTTCTAGTGTGGCGCCAAGGGCCCACGTCCCCAGCGGCATGAGCCTCAGGCCCCCTTCCTTCTTAGTCCCCGCCCTGTGGGATGCGGGGCACACCTGCTCTGGGCTCTAAACTCTGAGCCCCACTCTCGGGGCGACAGATTGAACAAGCACTCTCTGCTTCAGGCGCCACTTTAGGATGGAGCCCCGTCCACCTCCTGGAAAATGGGGCTGGGGGAGATCTCTGGATA
Organism: Avahi laniger; assembly: GCA_963575035.1. NCBI lineage: Eukaryota > Metazoa > Chordata > Mammalia > Primates > Indriidae > Avahi > Avahi laniger. The sequence goes on along the minus strand of CAUYSK010098171.1, from coordinate 25,589 downwards.
GGAGAGGCTGCAGCTTCCAGCGAGGTCAGGCCCGGGCAGGGCAGGTAGGTAGGGTAGGAGTCGGGTCTGTGGTGGACAGGCCTCTTGTAGAGCATAAGGTGGATGTGAAACAAGTTTCCGGCAGCAGCTCCAGCTGTGTTGGCTCCAGAAGGGGCGTGGTTTGGAAGGGGTGATCGGATCAGAGAAGCTTATGTTGACGTTTCTGGCCTGAAGACCAAGCAGCTGTACCCTTCAACTTTGAAGTCCCTGGAGTGGTAGAACTTGTGGTCCTCATCAGCATGGGTCTTAGGTACTCCGGGTGCTATCTCACAATGTTTGGGGCATGGCCTGAAGGCAGGGGCTGTCTCTGAAGTCTGGGCTCCCAGCCAGAGTGAACCCTGTTCCCTCTATAAAGGCCATGGGGAATGGGCACGGGTTGGCACAGTGGCGGCCGTGGTGCGGAATGAGGTGCCTGGTGGCGCTCTTGGCAGTCCTTGCTCTCTCCCAGGGCAGTGAGATCGCCAGGTGAGTGTCAGCCCCCAGGGGAGCAGAAGGGCTGTTCATGCATCCTCTCTGGGAGGCTCTGTCCCTGGTCTCCCAGCCATTGTTCCCCTGGGCAGTCTCGGGAAGCAATGCTGCACGTTCCCAGGATGATGCCCCCTACATTGAGACCTTTTCGTCTCAGTGTGCCCCTGCACTTCATGGTGTGGCGAAAAGACAGGTCACGAGAGCAGCCTGGGGACATTAGGGCAGGGCTTCTGGAGTCAGAGTGCCTGGGATTCGACCCCCAGCTCCATCACTAACTTGACTCTCTGTGCCTCAGTTTCCTCATCTGTTGTAAAATTAGGGTAATAGTTGTACCCGTTTCACAGGGATGCTATGAGGATTATATGAACTGATATTTGAAAATGCTTCGAACAGTGCCCGGCACACTGAAAGAGCGACATATACATTTGTTAAACAAAATAAATTCTCTGTTGTACCAAGTCCTTTGTGGGCGAAGGTCCCAGGTTCCCCTCCAAAAATCATAACTGATGTATCGAGCTGTTTGCTGGTAGGTACCAGGCACTTAACTCTTTCCTTACACTGTCACTAATCCTCATGGGTTAGGTGGATATTAGTGTTTGTATTTTACTGATGAGAAAACTGTTGTTTAAGGGTCCCTGGGGGGATCTCTGAGCTGCCCAAGCCACATGGCTAGTAACAGAGGAGCTAGGACTTGGCCCCAGGGAGACTCGCACTCTGGCCATGATGTCACACGCCGTTCAGATGCGAGGTTGGAGCCCCGTCAAGCCCCGAGCACAGAGAAGCCCGGCTCCCTCCCTGGGGAAGCTGGGGAGCTGTGAGCGGCCAAGGCTCTCTGAAAGTGAAGTTCTTCCAAGTCCCAGGAGTGCCGGCGGCCCCAGTGTAGGGAGGCAGAGCTGGAGCTGAGACTCCATGGAGGTTGGAGCCTCCTGGGAGGGCCACCCTCCTGGCTCAGCATGAAGTGGGGACCCCCTTCTGGCCGTGGCTGGCTTTCCTCTCTGAGGCCTTGTGCTGGGCAGGTCAGCCCAGCAGTCTCAGCTGCAGCTGGTGGGAGTTTCCAGGCACACAGCGCTTAGGTCCTGACCAATCACACACCGCAGCTGGAGCCACGCAGAAAATATTTTACAGCACTGGACATGGGGACACAGGAAAGGGAGCCGTGGGCTTGATCGCAGGAGCTCAGTCCAGCCTCCTTTTTGTGCTGGAGTCCTTTTCCACCACCAGAGACAAAGTCCTTTGTAAGTCAGGTTCCAGCCTAAGTCACTTGAGTATCGGTACGGGAGGAGAGACCATGACTCACAGACAGCCTGCTCCAGGCGGTCGTCTGGGGCGTGAACAACACCAGGAAACCCATTCTCTTCGTGAGTCTTAAAACTATTGCCATTTTACTGTTGTCAAAGCACTTTCACAAACGTAGTCTCCAGCCGTTCTTTAAACCGGCCCCTCCAAGAGGGACCACGTGATTCCTAGAGGAAGGGGCCGTGAGAACTGCCAAACTGCTTCAGCCTGCAGGAGAGGAAGCTGAGACCCAAAGAGGTTGGGCCACCTCCTTGGTCAAAGGCAGGGTCAGAGAGTGACTGGACGGCAAGGGGTTAACCTATTTCATAGAGGAGGGAGTTCAGGCTGGGGGTGGGGAGTGCTCTGGGGAGCCTGCAAGGGGAAGTTCAGGGGACTGGGGAGCTTCTATGGGGAAGGTTGGGGACTTGAGGAGCCTCCAGGGGAAGGTTGAGGACTTGCGGAGTCTCCAGAGGAAGGTTGGGGACTTGGGGAGCCTCCAGGGGAAAGTTAGGGGGCTTGCAGAGCCTCCAAGGGGGAGGTCAGTGACTTGGGGAGCCTCCAAGGAGAAGGTCGGGGACTTGGGGAGCCTCTAGAGGGAAGGTTGGTGACTTGGGGAGCCTCCAAGGAGAAGGTCGGGGACTTGGGGAGCTTCTAGAGGGAAGGTTGGTGACTTGGGGAGCCTCCAGGGGAAGGTTGGGGGGCTTGAGGAGCCTCCAAGGGGAGGTTGGGGACTTGGGGAGCCTCCAAGGGCAAGGTCAGGGACTTGGGGAGCCTCCAAGGGGAGGTTGGGGACTTGGGGAGCCTCCTAAGTTGCCGCAGATAGGGTAGAGCCAGGTGTAAACCAGCTTCTGTTGTTCGGCTCTTGACCTCTGCCTGTTGATCTGCCTCCATCATCCAATACCTAAACTTGACCAGGAGGCCCCTGGGACGCTCTCTGAAGAATTTCCACCCATTTTAGGGAAAAAGCTACCCAGACAGTGGAGCAAAGGGTTAGCAAAGGGTGGGATCATTGCCGTGGCATTAGCCAGAGTGTGGGAGACTTCGTTTTGCCCTCCAGGCAGCGGGCTCCTGCGGGTAGAGACTGCATCGTTTTCTCCGTTGTGTCCCCTGCGTCCTGTACAGTGTCTGGCACATAGTAGGTACACAGCAAGAATCTGGTGACTGAACGAGTGGCAATGTGCTTAGTGTGTTTCAAACTATGGGTTGCAAAACTCATTAACATTTTGTAAAATGCATCTGGAGGGTTTCTACCAGCATTAAAAAAAGAAAAGGAATAGAAAACATCAGAGCACATCGCACTCAGTCAGGACAGGCACTGATTTGAGAATTGATGTGACATACATTTCTTACCTTGGGTTATGATAAAAAGAAATGTTTGAAAGCCATTGGCCGAAGATCAGTGGGTACCGACCAGAAGGCTGGGCCGGGAGGAGCAGTGTGCGGAGTGGCTTGCGGAGCCCAGAGGCTCTGGGCACCTCTGGGAGGCTGGGCAGCCTGGGAGAGACACCCACGCTCATCACGAATTCTGCCGTCTCCTCAGGATCCCTCTGCACAAAGGGAAGTCGCTGAGGAGCGCCCTGAAGGAGCGTGGGCTCCTGGGGGACTTTCTGAGAGAACACCAGTATGCGCTCACACGGAAGTATTCCAGCTTTGGGGAGGTGGCCAGCAGCTCTCTGACCAGCTACCTGGATGTGAGTGACTCTGCCAGCCTTTCCGCCCAGCCCCGCCCCCACGCGGTTTCCCTCTTTCAGGAACCTTGGCGCCTGTGGGTGGGGGAGGCCCTCTCCCTGCCCTCAGTAAGCTCCGCAAGAGCCAGCAGAGCCAGCGAAGGCCACCGTGGGGAGGGTGCGAGCTCAGGCGACCTTCCTCACACAGCATCCCTCGGGGCTGCGTGATCTGCTGCCAGGTCCAACCTCACGCCTGCCCTTCCCAGCCCAGGGAGACCATGTCTTAGTCTAGGCTCAGCAGGGACGGGGACCGCTGGGGCCAGTCTGTAGCCGTCCAGGACATGGTGCCATCTTCCTCTTCCCTCCACGCAGGGCCCAGGCAGGAATGTCCCTTGTGCCCTCTTCCTTTCTGGAGCGTGTCTTTCTCTCATCTGTCACTCTTGACGGTAAACAACCAGCCTTTTCTCTATTCTGTGCTCTCATTTTCTTATCTAGGTCATCTTCGCCTCCCACCCCCAGCTCTGACAGCAGGGAGAGCCGTTGGGGAGGCAGGTGTGGCAGGGACAACTTGGCTGGGGACTTGGGGCCCTGCACATAGCTGATGCCCAGCCTCTCTGTCCAGTTCTTCCTGCCCTGGCGGGGGTGGCCCAGTCTCCCTCCGAGGCTGGATTTATGTTTTGGGCCGAGGTCTGCTTCTGAGGCTGATTCCAGCACTGGCTGTAGGGCTCGTGGGAGGATCAGGCCAAGCTTGGCCGGTGGCGGGACGCTGGGGGAGGGGTGCTGGAGAAGAGCCCTCCCCGGTACCCTCCTGTTTCCTCCCCTCCCCGTCCCAGGTCTCTGCACAGGAAGCACAGGGTCTCAAAGCTGCCCACGCTCCACGCCCAGCATCGACCTTCCCCTCCCTCCCTCTCTGTCCCACCTACCTTTGACCCAGTGCTGTCTGTCCTCAGAGCCAGTACTTCGGGAAGATCTCCATCGGGACCCCGCCCCAGGAATTCACCGTGGTGTTTGACACGGGCTCCTCGGACTTCTGGGTGCCCTCTATCTACTGCACCAGCAATGCCTGCCGTGAGCGACCTCCCCCTTCCGCCCCGCCTGCCACGCTCGGTCTGGGTGGCAGGACAGCAGGCTTTGAACTTCCCGGCCTCCTGGTTGTGCCCCATCTCCTCGCTTGACCTCCCAAATGGCCACAGACTGGGACGCTTTGAAAATCACGGGTCTAAGCTAAAAATTAGGGAATGCCAGTTTCTTGGGTTTTTTTTTTTTTTTTGGTCTCTACTGGGAGCCAAGGCAAGCTACTTACCCACCTGGGTCCTCAGTTTTCCTTTCAGTAAAATGGGGCTATGACATGCCAGTGTGAGCGGGGAGAATAAAGTGAGAGAGTCTATTGCTAACAATGAGTAAACACTGAACTTGTGTTAATCATTTATTTTTCTAGCAATTCTGGGAGGGTGGTGCTCTTATTATCCCCATTTTACAGATGAAGAAACCGAGGGATGGAGAGGAAAAGGGACTCGGCTGAGATTGCTCAGCTGGTAAAAGTAAAATGTCCGTGGAAACCACAGGGAGGTCTTTCTCCTTTCTGTTTTTGTTTGGAAACGACACAGGCAGCAGTGGGTGCCAGGGAGCTGGGTTGAGCAGCAAAGAATAATTTTCTTTATTAGACTGTGGGACTGAGACCGTAGAGAGAATGGGCTGCTTATTTTCTGCAGTGAGAACAGCCAGTACCCAGATGATACCCTTTCAAGGCCTGGTGAGGGTTTAAGCCCTGGCTGTCTCCGTGGGTGGCGAGCAGATGCTAAGAGCCCCGCTAACCCCGGTCTGTGTTTTAGAAAACCACCACCGCTTTGACCCGTCCAAGTCCTGCACCTTCCAGATGCTGAGCACGTCCCTGCCCATCCAGGATGGCCCGGGCAGCATGCAGGGCTTTCTGGGCTACGACACTGTCACCGTAAGTGGGCTGCGGGCCAGCCAGTGCTCACCGCGCCTTTCCCGCCAGCGGCTTTCCCACGCAGACACCCGGCTCTGGTGAGCTGCACCTGCAGCTGGTGTGCGGAGCCCTCTGTGCCCTGCCCACCCGGGTGGCTGCGTGGGTGAGGACTCCGAGAGGGATTTTAGCCAACAGCCAGCTGCGGGTTGTCTCTTCCTCCCTCCTCTCCTTCCCATGTCGGTGCTCGGAGGCCCAACGTGAGAGCCTCTGCCAGGTCCGGGTTCCTACCTCCTGGACCCTTTTTCACGTGTCCTTGCCATAGTTAGTTTAGAATTATGAGCTTGTGTCAGCAGCGAGCTCTTCAGTGTCTTATATGTGATCTTATTTTAAAATTTCATTCTTCTGACAGCCCTTTGAGGAAGGTATTTTTATTCCCATTGTTCAGATGAGAAAACTGAGGCTCAGAGAAGTTGAAAACTTGCCTGAAGTCACACAGTGGGTGCCTGCAGGTGCTGGGCGCCAGACTGCATCTCTGGCTGTCTGAGTAGTGCTCTCAGCTAGACCTCACTCTTTGTAAGTCAGAACAGCATCTGGGCCTCCCCCTTCCCCTCGCCTCCTTTTGGCCTTGGAGCACCTGATACAGTGGTGGGAACTTAGTAAGTGCCCAGTGCATGTTAGTGTCTTTCTTTCCTTCCTCATACATCATCCAGGATTCAACACTGAGCAATATCACACTGTGTTTATCACCTTGATCTTCCTAGGGTTCTTCCTTGGGTCTGGCTGAAGTCTCTTTTGCTTTGAGTCCAGCAGGGCACAGCCATTCTCTGCTGACAGCATTTTCCCCAGGCCCTTCCTTGGCTGGGCAGGTGCTCAGGCCTCCCCAAGAGTTGGCACCAGACAGCAGTGGCCTCAGGGCCTCTTGCTGAGGTGGTCCAGCCATCAGGCCTCCAGAAGACTAATTCCCCTGCCCGGGGCCCGACTTCCTCTGCTGTCAGGAGCCATTTGCTTTCATTTTTGCTATTTTGGGCACATTTGCACTGGAGAGCTGGCTCTGTGCTGGCAACCTCAGCTGTGGGGTGTTGGGCTGCTTTTACTCATTCCCTTGGGCAGGGGTCGGGGAGAAAGCCTTGGGGTCAGCCCCCCAGCAGTCTCACGTGGGAGAGGGCGGGGTGTGGATGGCACGTGTTGGGAAGCCCTCGGCTGGTTTGGCAGCCGGCCTTACCCAGGCCCCACTCTCTGTCTGTCTGGACCAGAGCTGGCTGGTTTCAGAGTGGGGACCAAATGGGGAGGTCGTCCCAGCTCCTGTTTCCAGCAGGAAGGTTTCGGGGGAGGAGGAAAGGGTGAAGTCCAGTAGGCCTAGCCTAGGGCCTGGCTCCAATGACGGGGTGGTGTTGGGGCTGGAACAGGGGAGGGGCTGTCACCAGAGCCATGGGGAAGGGGGCTCTGAGCGCAGGTGTGGGAGATGCTGAGCTCTACTCAATCCAGGGTCTCCTCCCATTCAGGAGCTCCCTGGGGAGGGAGGGGGTGCTGGGTGCTAAACTGAGGGGGGAGAGGCCCCGCTGCACTGGGCTGTGGTCAGGAGCAGGGCTCTGGAGCGGATGCGGCAGGTTTTTCTCTATAGAGCGGGGTGACTTTGGGCAAGCCTCGATTTCCTCATCTGTGGAATGGACATAATAATACTTATCTCAGAGCATTGTGGTAAGGAATAAACACACTAATCACATATTATTAGTTTGTCATTTCATTCCCCATGCCCCACCTGTCCGCAAATCCTGTTGACCCTCCCTCCCAGGCCATTGAGGGTCTGCCCACTTCGTACCCCTCGCCCTTAGTTCTGCCTCCATTGCCTCCCATGTGGATGACTGGAACAGCCTCACGGTGGGCTCCCTGCTCCTACCACGTCCTGTCACCATCTGACACAGCAGCCAGAGGGATCCTTTAAAAAGTCCTGTCATGCCGTCCTTTGCTGGAAATCTTTCTGTGGCTCCTCGCTCGGACTGAATAAGAGGCCTTAGCCCAGAAAGCAAGGCCCCGCGTGATCCCCTGCCCTCCTCTGCCCCACCGCCTGCCTCCTCTGCTGTTCCCCTGACCCCACACCCTGCTAGGACAGGCCACCTGTAGCACCCGCCTGGGCCTGCACCGCCCTCCCCAGACTCCGATGGCTCCCCCTTCTCCCCAGGCTGCTCGATGTCACTATCCGTGAGGCCGCTCTCACCACCCTGTTGCCCTTACCCTGCGCTGTTTTTCTGCAGAGTGCTCGTTGCCATCTGACGTGTTCTACGTTACTTCTTTTAAAACTCACTTTCTATCTCCCCGTGGGAATAAAAGTTCCTGTAGGGCAGGCGTTTTCTTTTGCCCATTGCTTCGCCCCCAGGGCCTAGCACCCGGTGCCCCGGAGGCCCTCTGTTTGATTCTTGATGGAAGGAAAGCACGAATCCATTTACTTGTTCCGCAAATGCCTGTTGGGCCTGAGTCCGGGAACCGAGGCAGAGGGCCTTGGAGCATCCCTGGTCCTCCCTCCTTGTTTGGGCTCGTCCCCAACTTTTGCACAACGAGCACCATGTCTGCGCCCAACACTGTGTCCTCCCTCCCCCTCCTCCCTGGCCTCATTGGACCAAGTCCTCAAAACCGCAGCACTGACTGCTGGGAAAGGAGAGTTTTTTTTCTCTTAAGCTCAAGAACTACGTTGCCTATAAGGGGGAAGGAGGGCTGGCGAGGATGAGACGCTGATACTGGCTCCTGACTCGGGACTCGTGGCCCCCACCCTGGGACTTTTCCGTCTCTGGCTGTGGGGGCTCCCAGTGGAGGTCATTATGACTGTCTTGCAGGTCTCCACCATTGTGGACACCCACCAGACCGTGGGCCTGAGCACCCAGGAACCTGGCTTCATCTTCACCTACTCCGAGTTTGATGGGATCCTGGGGCTGGCATACCCCTCTCTTGCCTCCGACTACTTCATGCCCGTGTTCGACACCATGATGAACAGATACCTGGTGGCCCATGACCTGTTCTCAGTTTACATAAGCAGGTAGGAGCTGTGCCCAGCCAGCGCCTGGCTTTGATGCCCTGGTAAGGACTGTTGGCTGAGGAGAGTGTCCACCCCTTGGGGACACTGCCATCAAGGGTAGTTGCCAGCATGCAAGCAAACATCCTTGTTTCCAGGCACATCGAACTTCCTGTCCAAAGGCCCCAAATATAGTCACTGATACAGCCAGAGTTCACGGGGCCAAAATTTGACTTTCATTTCTGGCACGTAAAAAACAAAGCCTGATCTCACCTCTGTAGGGGCTTTTAGCTTCTGTTTTTCCAAAGTGACAAGGCCTCGATAACTATTTGTTGCTGTCATTGAGATCCACAGACTTTTAGCACCGACTCCAGGAGTCTAACCTTTTCCTTTCACTAGGGAGAAAACTGAGGACTGGGGTGGGGCCGGAGCGGGTAGGGGTGGGTGATGAGGGTTGAGGGGGAAGGGACCACCTCCAGCAGAAGGGGCCGAGGCTGACTGGTGCATTCACTCACTCAGTGGCCATTCACCGGGCCCTTGCTGCGGGCAGGGCTGTACAGAGGTGGACACAGACGGCAAGTAAGACAAACTGGGAGTTAGTGATTTAGCAGGGGACGCACAGCACACAACACACAGTTGTAATTAGAGAGCTGTGATGAGGGTGCTGCAGGGCGATTTGGGGGTGTCAGAGGCTTGCGACAATGGGGAAGCCCACGCTGACGGAGGGTGGCCAGCGCGGGCGTCCCTGAGGGAGCAGTGGGGGCATCCAGGTGAGACAGAGGGAGAGGGCAGTGCATTCTAGGCCATGGGGACAGAGTGTACTAGCGCCTGGGGGTGGGATGGGGCCTGATGAGTTCTGGGAACCAGGAGCAGCGGCGTGGGAAGCAGGTATGGTATGGCGTGCAGGTGTTTCGCAGCCATGCGTGAGACGCTGCCCCGGAAGGACCCGAGGGACTTTGGGCTTGGGTGGTTTTAATCCAAAGTGTGGGACCTTGTTGGAGACCCCCCGTCCTACTGGGGGCAGAAAGCCCTGGGTGGTGGATGTGGGGAGAGGGGGCAAAGGAAAGCAGCTGGGAACACCTAAGGGTGGCCGGGCAGAGCCTGGCTGTCCCGGGACCTGTGTGTGGGCTGTTCCCTCCCCTCACACAGTGACGGCTGAGCTCTGGGCTCTGGGCGCTGCCAAGCCCAGGGTGGGGGTGAGGGCCACAGCGCTCGGGAAAAAGGACGCTGCTACCGATGCCAGAGGGAAGCCCCCCTGGGGAGGGGACAAGGGGGAGGCTGGGAAAGCTTGTCGGAAGCCTTCAGAGGTGGTGGTGGGCTGGGTCTCAATGGCATCTGCCCCAGGGTGGGTCTTCGCTGAAGCAGTGAGCCTCGTCTTGGTTTCAGGAACGACCGGGGGAGCATGCTCACGCTGGGGGCCGTCGACCCGTTCTACTACGCAGGCAGCCTGCACTGGGTGCCCGTGACCAGGCAGGCATACTGGCAGTTCACTGTGAACAGGTGGGTGAGCGCAGCTCTGTGTGGGCCCAGCTCGAGGACGGCTCCAGGTGTGGGAACATGAGGACCTGGCGTCAGGCCCCCGGGCTCGGAGAAGGAGTGCGGCGCAGTGGCTTGTAAGACCATCCCTCAGAATCTGAACTAGACACTTCCGAGACTGTGACCTTTGTCAGCGATAATGCTCACGGTCACCTCCGCTTTACTGATAAGCGAGCTGCACTGGCAGGGCACTCGCTGCCTGCTGGGCCAGGTGCAGAGCGATCACCTGGCTGCCTCCCTTACTCCTCACTAAAACCCAGGAAGTGGGTGCCATTATCACCTCCATTTGATAATTTACCAGCGTCAGGTTTGAACCTCACAGCCCTCCCTTGCGGAAGTCAAGGAAGGGGTTGTTAGTGCACCCGTTTTGTAGACGACACCCTGAGTACACAAAGGTTGGGTACTCTGCCTGAGACATTCAGTGAGCAAATGGCAGAAGGAAAACTTGAAACAGATCTCAGGCAAGTAGTACAGTACTCGTTCTACCCTTAATGCACGTGAATTTGCTGTTTTATTGTAGTTTCTGTCCCATGGAACGTGGGATGTCCTCAATTCAGCTACTATGTTGGGAGAAAATGGCTTTAGGTCTTTTCTCTGGACTCAGAGAGTTTTGGGGGCTCCAGGAAAGAACCCAAAGGAGGGGCTGTGGGAGTGGTTGGGGCTTTCCTCCCAGCCTGGGGATCCTCGCAGGGGAGGGTAGGAAGGACCAGAGAGGGGGGCTGGATGTTCCTCGAGCCATCCTGTTTGCTCTCTGCAGTGTCACCATCCATGGTGTCACGGTGGCCTGTGACAACAGCTGTCAGGCCATCCTGGACACGGGTACCTCCTTGCTGGTTGGGCCCAGCAGTGACATCCTCAACATCCAGAAGGCCATTGGAGCCACAGAGGGCCAGTATGGCCTGGTAAGGCCAGACCCTCACCCCCACCTTCTAAGACCCCCTCAAGTTGGGGGCCCCTTTGACATGGAAGAAATGATACAGGGGAAAGGCGAGGGGCCATTTCCCAGCAGATGTTGGGCTTTGGCTTCGGCTGTCATTGCTGCTGGAGCTCCCTCGCCTCATGCAGCTGCCACGGTCCGACCTCCTGGTCCTCTGGGAGGGCCATGCCTTCTCGACATGTGGCCTTCGCTGTGCCCCCGTGTTCCTCCTCCACCGTGAGTCCATCCCTCTTCCTTCCCAGCAGCTAAGTGCTCCCGACGTCCTTGCTCTGGCTGCACCTGGGGATGGGGGAGACACGGGGGGGAACCCCTGTGTCCCAGGCTGGGGTCTCTCCCTGGGTTGACTGACAGCTCGTCCCCCTCAGTGTGACTCTTTTCAAGACCATATCTTGGGACCAAAAGACAAGAGCCCTCTGAGGAGGTGGGTCTTCACACCTCATGGCCCACAGGGTGCAGAGGAAGGGGTCCTGTGCCATCAGGACCAGGTCCCTCTTCCAGCCAGATGACACCCTCACCTCCTCTAAGGGACCTCCCTTGGTTCTTTAGTTTGACATCGACTGCGCAAGCCTGAGCAGCATGCCCATGGTTGTCTTTGAGATCCACCGCAAAGAGTTCCCATTGCCACCCACTGCCTACACCAGCCAGGTACGTCTGGGGGGAGGTCCTGGGCCCCTCCTGGCCCCCTCCTCCCCCTCCCTCCCCAGCTGGGGCCCAAGTCAGTGAAGTGGGTGATAAGAGGTGGCATGGACTCCATAGCGAACGGAGGGACATTCCTTTAGACTGACTGGCTCTTCTGAGTGGGGCCATGTTGTCCCTGGGCCTCATTTGTGGCCACTACAGCCTCATCCTAGGAGAAATGGGGACCAGGAAGGACAGCCCACCCTGGCTTGTGGGGGTGTAGATCTGCAGCTCTCTGTGAGAACCTCCATCCACTGCTCAATTTTCTAAGCCTAGAGCGCTGTCCAGGGGTTTCTTAGCTAACCTGGCTTTGTGGGGACTCAACTCTTGACCCCACTGACCCGCTGGCCTCAGCTTTGAGCTAACTCTGAGCTCCCCACGCTGGTGAGGCAGCCTGCCTCAGTCCCCAGGCCTGCTCTGGCCGGCCATCAGGGGAGCAGGTGCTGAGAGCAGAGGAGGGGCTGGGGAGGGCAGTGACGGGGAGGGGTCCTGGGCTGGATCTCCAGGACCCCACCTGGTGATCTTGGGTTCAGTCATTGTATTTTTTGAACCTCAATTTCTTCATCTGTTGAATGAGATGAATCTGATAATTGTTTGCTTACCTGGGAAAGTGATTTCAAGGATAAAATGAAATAGCAGTGGACAATAATTGTGGGGTGGAGTGTAAAACACCCGTCTTTAGGTGCAGTGAGTGGAGCTGGGACCCACTTCACCTCAGCCTTGCCTTTCCCAGGACCAAGGCTTCTGCTCCAGCGCTTTCCAGGGTGATGATCATTCCCAGCAGTGGATCCTGGGGGATGTCTTCATCCGGGAGTACTACAGCGTCTTTGACAGGGCCAACAACCGCGTGGGCCTGGCTAAGGCTGTCTGACCCCACCACTGACCATGCACTGTGCTGTCCTCAAACACACACGTGCGCGCGCGCACACACACACACATACACACATACGGGCATGGACACACGCACACACACACACACACACGGGCATGCACACACGCACACACACACACACACACGGGCATGCACACACGCACACAGATCAGGTTTTCAGGCAGGTGGTTCCCAATAAACACCACGTTTCTGCAAAGCCTGCCTTCTCTTGTCGTCACCGGGGCCGAAGCCCTGCACCATTACGGGGATGGGCTGTGACTGCCAGGTGGTGCGTGGGCAGAGTGGGGGCTGCACAGGTCGGGGAGGGCTGAGGATGCTGTTGGTGGGTGGAGGCTTCCTCCAGGGCAAGGGCCATCTCAAGGTGAAGACAGGGAAGACCAAGGCATGGCTCGCCTGCCTGTCCTCCCACTCTGGGTCTTTCTGGGAAAAGGCACAGGAGGCGAGACCTTTGCAGGACAAGACTTGTTTGGACCTGGGGACGAGCGTCAAGGGCTTGGTGGTGTGAGCCTGAGTAGAACCCCCGGCCGCCGGCGGGGAAGGCCCTTGGTCTGTTAGGGGAAGGGCCTCACAGCCGTTGGGAGAAGATGGGTCGTGGAGTAGGCAGGGGGTATCTGGGGAAGATCTGGGGGTCTCGAGGTTGCCATTCACCCTGGGGAAGAGCCGCAGACTGAAGTCCCATCCTTAATCTCAGCGGCTCAAGCCCCAACTGTCGGCCTCCGAGTGGCTACGTCACGGAGGGCGGGCTCGTGTCACAGCAGACGCCAGCGCTCACATTCCCCGTGGCCACCCAGGCCCACGGAGCCCTGCACACTCTCTGGGGAGACGCCACACAGGAAACCCAAGTGTTAGAGGGCCACACAAGGGGATTCAGGTAGATTTAAGAGGTTTTTCTCAGCGAGGCTAATTTGAGGCTCCTCAGCTACGGTGGGGCACAGGTGGCCCAGGCTCTTGGGGAGACCACAGTGCTGGTGTCAGCCGGGCGGACCCCTGGACAGTGCTGTGCTGGGAGCCGCAGGCGTTTGCCGCCGTGGCCCTCCTTTCTTTTTCGTTGTTCCCCCTTCTTCTGCCAGTCTTCTCCCTGTCGGGACAGCACAGCTCCCTGTCGGGACAGCACAGCTGACCAGGCTTCTGCTTTCTAAGTCGTAGCCGGCCTTGCCCTCGACCCCACCCACCCCAATATAGCAATTGGACCTTGTCACAGCTTTGTAGCCATTTCACTCTCAGAAGGCCTCGGAGGGGGTGGGACCATCTTGCCATGGCGCCCCTGCCCACAGCCTCGCCCTGCAAACAGCCGAGGAGCAGGCGAGTAGTGCGCCGTGTCTCAGGAGGCGGGAGCTGCAGGTCTCGGGGTGATGCTTCCCCAGGGAGACTGTCCTGTGTGAAGCGGAGTGGACGCGGGGCAGGGAGAGGAGCAGGGGCTGACTTCTTTCTCCCAGTGGGAGCTGCCCCTGGGTCCTGTTGACAAGCCATCTGGGGGCACCTCCTGGGGTCTTTCTCAGCTGGACCCAAGGACAAATGAGATGAGGGAGCCAGGGCAGTGGAGCTGCGGCCTGTGGTGCCTTACTGGGCCTGTGGCTGTGCAGGGAAGGAACAGTGGGGCCGTGGTCAGGGCAGTGGAGGAGGAAGACTCAGGCTGCAGCCCCAGGTCAGCTGAGGAGCCTGGGGTGGGTTGGCGCAGAGGCCACACAACACCCCAGGACGTCAAAGTCGCAGGGTGGTGCCGGTGTTTGAGCCTTTGCTGGGTCAGGGCGTGAGCCGGCGCCCAGGAGCGAGTTCTGGCTTTGGGAGACTCCCCCAAGCCTCGCCGTTCTTCTCTAGGATCAACACTGCCTGTTTGCCAAGAATGAGACAGAATTGGGCCACTTTCATTATTTTTAGGTTTCTTGTAGATTTTAAAAAAATGCCGAACAGCCTTACAAAAATTGTGTTACGTATTTTCATGGTTTACATTTAACAATTGTGTCTTAAACATCCAAACTTCAGTGGGAGATAATGCAGAAAGTCTAAATATGATGCCTTTCATATTTAGGCATATTATGTGAGCTGTGGACCAAATGGCTCTCCTTCGCCCCTGGCCCTCCTGGGCCTGGTGGCCACCCTGCCCTGCGGGGGCAGTGAGGCCACGGTGAGGCTGGCGTGGGGGCCCCTGCCTCCTGGGGCTACAGAGGTGTGGGCAGCACAGCACCTTGTGGCCTCAACTCTCTCCTGGCTGCAGAGAACGCTCTGCCTGGAATGTTCTCTACACTCCAGCCCTTCCGACTTTAGTCATCCTTTAAGCCTCTGCTCAGCCAGATCTCTTCAGCACACTGCAGACCAGACTGTGGCCTTAGCGTTGTACCGTTTCTGTCCCTGTCTGGCTCCCTCAAAGACTGTGGGCTCCCAGGACAGGCACTGTGCACCTCTCCTTTTGATCTTGGGTGCCTGACTCATGGAATGCCCCAGCAAGTATTCAGAATGAATGAGTGAGTGAGTGAATCATTCGATCAGTGAGGCTTCAGGAGTCACGCTGCTTTCTTGGTCTCCTCTTTACCCTGGGGTCTTTATGCCACCCCCTGCCCTGCACGCACTCGGGCTCACTCCCCATATCTTCTCCCTCCTGTCATGGACCAGAACACTCTCCGTTGCTTCGCTGGTCCTGTGGAACTCCTCAGTGCACGTGGGGAGTTCATTGAAGGGCAGAGGGGCAGATAAGCTGCCGCCAGGGTTTTAGGTTCCGCGAAGAGGCCCGCGTTGGGGTCTGGGGGCAGGCCCAGCTCTCTGGGGGCTCTGCCGGGTGGTGGGTGGAGAGAACTTGGGAAGGGGCGGCAGCACGGCTGCGATTTGCTTGTGAAGAGGGGCTGCCAGGAGGCCAGGGGGGAGCTGAGTGGCTGGAGGGCTCTTTTAGGGGCTGGGTGACTCTCTACCAGGTCCCCCCCAGCCCTGCCTGTTGATGAGGCCCAGGAAGGGAAGGGGCAGCTCTGGAAGCCGCTGCGGCCATTCACGTCCACCCATCCTTTTGCCAAGGCCACGCCCAACACCCTCCAGGGCTTGGCTCTGAGCCTCTGCTCATGCTGTTCCCTTCGCCTGCTATGCCTTTGCCTTTCTCTACCCTGTCAACTGCTCCTCATCCTTGAAGACCAGATTAAACGTCACCTCCTCTGAGGTGACGTCCCCAAATCTCCACTCCTTCATTGCTCAGCAGTGATCTTTATAACAGCAGTTACCGTTTACTCGCTTACACATCTGTCTCCCACCAAACCACTCTTGGGCAGCGCCTGCTGCCTCCTTCCTCTCTGTCCTCAGCGCAGTTCCCGGCGCACAGTGGGGGTGCGGCCAGCGCCAGGGGGTGGCTTATACCTTGTGATGTGAGCAGGCGAATCTCTGGCCAAGTGGCATAAATAATGAGTGCTGAGAGGGAGGCCCTCACAAAGACCTTGAGCATGCACACACACACATAGACACACGCACACACACACATAGAGACACGCACACACACGCACACACACACGCACACGCACACACGCACACACACGCACACGCACACATGTGCACACCCTACCTCAGAGCAGACAGGGCCCGCCCCAGCCCTAGAGCCCATTCCCAGCCCCCTTCCTCCCTTGTCACTCAGCTCCCGCCAGTTTTTCTCATGCTAATGAAGGAAGTGTTTGGCCAGCACGAAGCCTGGAAAGGAAGCCTTTGAAATGGAAATGTTGTGACAAAATGATGGATTGTTTTCCGAGCTGCTCGGATTGTTTCTTGCTCGCAGCAGAAGGGAAAGTATAACGGAGGCCGGAGTGGCAGGGGCTGCCCATGTCAGCAAGTCCCAGAGGGCAAGAAGTGCGAGTGAAACTCGCACCCAGAACGTGCGGTGAGGGCAAGTCCAGGGCAGGCAGAGGGACACAGCCCAGCGGTGACGAGTAGTTCACGGGTTAGAGAATGGGAAAAGCAGAGCAGGCAAAGGGAACGGCACGAGCAGAGGCTCATCCTTCGTGACCAGCTTAAATGTCACCTCCTCTCAGAAAATCCCTACTGCACATGAGACCCTTCACCCAAACTCCCCAAACTATAGGAATACTCACCAGCTGACCTCCAGCCCCTAATTAGGATTATCACCTATCTTATTCATTAAAAACACATGTTGATTATCTACTGTGTGCAAAACACTGTTCGAGGCACTTTGTCCATCTGCAAACTCAAACAGACCCTGCCGCCTCATAGAACTTAGGCCCTGGGGGGCGCAGACATGGAGATGACAATTGCACAAGTTGTGTGGCTTGCCGGTGGTTATGAGCACGTGGGAAAGTGCAGCGGGCGAGCAGCACCACCGGGGACGCCCAGGGAATGTGCGATGTTTTGCAACGAGGTGGGAGGGGAGGCTCGGTGAGAAGGTGACATTTGAGCAAAGACAAGAAAGAGGGGCCAGCCGTGCAGATATGGGGGAAAGGACAGCGTGTGGAGACTAAACCCATCTGCAGTTAATAAAGAGAAGCCACTGGTAGGTAAACACGGATACATTATTTATTGCTTAAGCTGGTTATCTTTCTAATAAAAAATGTCACATCTCCATCATTTTGTATCCTTACAGCACTTAGTGTTTGACACAGCGTAATCGTTCAGCAGACATGATGAATAAACAAACTCTAACTGGTTCTTTAACCCCTCATGCCATGGTGAGGGCTGCCCAGGAGTCAGCTCTTGTTCTGGAGCGCCCTCTAGTGACCACATCTCAGATGCCAGTTTTGTGCACCTTGCTCATATTCTGCGACATTCCTCCTCCCCACCCCAGGTGCCCTTGGCGACAGTGGCCAACCAAGCAATAGAATTGGCTAAGTGTCTACTGCATGCAGGGCACAGTGGCAGCTTCTGCAGGAGGCACACAGACACAGATGTGGTCTCTGCCCTCAAACCCCTCACTCACGGGACATCTCTCTGGTTAGCCATTCCCTTGTCAATCTTTGTTCTCCCGTCCCTCTCTGATCTTTCCGGATCGTCTGTGTACTAGAAGTGGCCAGGCGGGGATGCGCATGCTGTGTGTGCCTGAGGGGCTTGGGGGCAGCTCTGGCCTGCCAGGTCAGCAGGAGAGCTGGTCACTCCAGAGCAGCCGCAGGTCGAGGGGTCTCGGAGAGCACCAGGATCTGATCCACGAGGCACTCCATGGAGTTTCAGGGCTGAGGCTGGATAAGATGCAGACCAAACTTGTCCTCCCATTCTGGCTAGGGGACTTGTGCCTCTTCTTTGAGGACTTCTCATAGCCTTGGCCTCCTTCTTGGGCTGGTGGCCATGGTATCCCAAAGCCAAGGCTGAAGCTCCATCCCTGAAGCACTAAGCCTCCCCCACCTTTTGTCCTTGCCCTCTCCTCTGGCCCCAGCCATGAAACTTGAGAGCCCGTTTATTTCCTGGGGCTCGGTTTAGTTTATTCTGAGACCAGAATAACTGTGTCCTTGGAGCTTTATTTTTAGGGCCTGTGAGGGAATAAGGAGCCTCCGGAGACAGGCCTCCCACGTGTCAGGGAATGTCCTGGGTGGACAGGTGCCAACCACACCTCCTGAGGCTTAGAACTGCTGCTTGGGAAGTCTATAAGCCAGGCCTTCCCCAGGGATGCATGAAATCTCAGGCACAGTCCTGAGAGAGTCCACTGAGAACATCACTCTTATGCAATGAAGTACATAGTGGGCAAACTGGCTGCCCTGATACCCAGGCTTGAGCCAGTGTCCCCGGGATTTCCCAAGTCACTCTGGTGGCCAGTCTCTTGGCCTCAGCTCCTGAGACGGTAAGGCAGGTGGCCCAAGCTGAAGGGATGCTTTAGCCTGAGTTCCAGCACCTGGGCTCATGCCCTTATTGGGTGGATGACGGCAAGAGTAGAGAATCTCCAAGTGCTTTTCTGAGTTCGCATATTTCCTGGGAGTCCCAGACACAGGCCAGTCAGGGAGAGAAAGGATCAGGAATCTGGGAATATTCAGAAACCATTCTCTGGCCTGAGAGTCAGATGAATGGACTGATTGACAGGCTAGTGCAGCAGGGATTCTGTGACTAGCAGCCTGGCTATGGATTTGGACTGGGTTTCAGGGGCTGATTTGGACCCAAGAGGGAGAGGAAGAACTTTCTGCAGCCCGTGGAGTGCATATGCCACTTGTGCCTGTGTCTCCCAAGCCTCTTTCTCTCCTCTGACCACTTAGACTTCCGGATCTCCCTTCTTGCCTTAGGTGACATCCTAGGAGGGGTGTCTTCCCTCCCCGCCTGTCTATCAGCCTGACGTTGTCCTGCCACCCATTAGTCCTTACCCACCCCAGCCTCTAAATGCAGCCCTCCCTCGGGGCTGGAGCTGCCCTGGCCTGTTGGGAACAGGCTCAATGACTGGTCGGACCCTGACGGGTACAGGTACCAGGTAGGACCTGGTGTGCTTCTGCAACAGGAGCAGAGGGACTCTGGAAATCACCTGTCCCACGGGAGTCACCTGAGCTAGGAAGGTGACAGAGGTGACACAGGGGACTGTCGTCTTTCCCACACAGCTGGTGGTCCTGGCCTGAGGTCTGGGGGGCAAATATGCTGGGCACTTGCCTGGGCCATGTCACATGAATTCTCTCTCTCACTCATCAAACATTTACTAAGCATCCTGGCACTGGGTGCTGAAGCCACACGGTGAGCGAAACATGCTCTCCATCCTTACAGAGTTTTATGGGGTGAGAGTTAGAGGGAGTTTTGTGCTGGCGAGATTTATTGGGAGGACCATATTTTGTATTTAGATGTTAAATATTCTGTCAAATTGTTTCCTTAATTGATTGCAGTGTTCTACAAAAGCTGGTAATTTGAAATCAAACTGCATCAGATTGTTGCTTATGCCGATAACATCACGAAAATCTTTTGTTAGGCCTGATATCCCGGTGTTTAGTCCAGAAGGTATGATGCCCGTTCAGCCTGTGCTTCAGTGCCCCTGATGTGGCGCAGGGACTTGAGTGGAGCAAGGAGAAGCGGCTGTGTTCTGCTGCCTGGAGACCCCGAGTGTTTGCTGGGTCTGCTTGTGGAAGCCCGTCCCTCCTGGGTCGAGGTAGGGCCCAGGTAGGCCACCTGGACTTCACCAGCCTCTGGGCACCCTGCAAGGGTCCCCCGATGATAAAATGGGGCCTTTATCACCCCAGTGGGGTTCACTGGAGGATCTGAGAGCAGAAGCCACAGGCAGCCAAGGGCTGTGATGTGATGGGGATTGGTAGGAGTTGCGATGTTTCGAACTGAATCGTGTCCCCCCAAATACCTATGCTAAAGCCCTAACCCTGCGGAGATGGGGCCTTTGAAGAGGTAATTAAGGTAAGATGGGTCATAAAGGGGGTCATCTGACATGACACAAGGACGAAGAGACACCAGGGGTGTGTGTGCACAGAGGAAAGGCCATGCAAAGACGCAGTGGGAAGGTGGCCTTCCGCAAGCCAGGAAGAGAGGCCTCGCCAGAAACCAACCTTGCTGGCACATTGATCTTGGACTTCCGGCCTCCAGAACCGTTGTTTGAGCCCTGCGGCCTGTGATATTCTGTTATGGCAGTGGGAAGACTAGGACAGGGAAGTTGCTGCAGCCTGTTGGTAGCAGAGGCTTAGCAGGGCTCCTGTCCAAGACTGGGCCTGGGAAGGTGGGGAGAGCCATCACTCCGGGAATTCGCCCTGAAGGCTTCGGTAGCTTTGACTACATCCTTAGGTTGGTTGGTGGACAGCCGCAGTGTTGCAGGCCCTGGGGCTGAGGACTCCCATGTCAGGCCTCCTGGCCATTGCAGACGGTGTCAGGTGGCGGTGAGGGCACCTAGAGGCCACGACTTCTTTCCTTGATGAAATAAGACCTGATCCTCCAGGGTGGGCCATGTTCAAAGGCTCTGCTATTAGAGAGCAGAGGCTCACAGGCAGGTCACTTCTCTTAGGGAATCTCTGGCTAATAGCTGCTGCCATCACCTCATGGTCCTTTGAGAGACGTTGTTACCCTTCGCTTTCTAACTCTCCGGTTCAATTATGAGTACATGACTCTTACTGTCATTGCTAGGGTTACCGTGTTACTGTAGTCCTGTGCATGGGCTACAGATAACCCAAAGGGGAAAAAACTAGAGCAATCCGTCCTCAAATGGCCAGGCTTAAGAGCTGTGGTATTGACCCACTCCATCTCCTGGCTGATTTCTTTGTAATAGACATCATCTGTGTTAGTTTCTTGTTGCTACTGTAGCAAGTTACCGCAAAAGCAGTGGCTTTAAACAGCATATATTTGTTTCTCATGGTTCTGGAGGTTGGAAGTCCAAAATCAGCCTCAGTGGCTAAAATTAAGGTGTCAGAAGGGCTGGATTCCTTCTGGCGCTCTAGGGCGGAATCTGCCTCATGGCTTCTTCCAGTTTCTACAGGCTGCTGCATTCCTTGGCTTGTGGCCCCATCACTCTGACTTCTGCTTCTGTGGTTGTATCTTTTGACTCTGCTGATCCACCTCCCTCTTATAAGTGCCCTGTGATTATAGGGGCTCACTCAGATAATCCAGGTTAGTGTCTGCGTCTGAAGATCCTTAACCTAATCACACCTGTAAAGTCCCGTTTGCCACGTGAGGTAACATACTTAAAGGTTCTGGGGATTAGGATGAGGACATCTTTCGTGGGGGAGGGTGTTATTCAGCCTACTGCATCTTCTAGGCCTTTCCACGAAGCTCGTCATATCCAGACGGTTCCTTCTTTGAGGTCTAGAGCAAAGAGGAGGGGGTTCAAGTAGAGACAGGGGCTCCCCTCTATGTTCCCAAGACCCCCCTCCTCCTTGGGTGACTGACACCAGGAATCTATTTCCTCCAGGCCACATCTTGCCCTCATCCTCAGGGGTTAACCTTTCTCTGTGGCTGCCGCAGGACACATGCATTAGAAAACACCCAGTACCCCGCCCTCAGTACTTTCCCCCAGACCACGGCAGGCAGCAGGGACAGTGTCAGTCCACACTAAGGAACCGCGGCATCGTTACAATTCTAATTTAGCAAATACAACCATCACCGGCGCTGTGCCAGGCATGGTGGCTTGGGGTTCCGGGGCTGTGGCGATGAGCCAGGCCAGGCCCACTCTCCCAGATCCCGCAGAGGAGGGGGGCCCGTCACCACGGACAGGCAAGGTGATGGGAGCAGAGGAAGCAGAGCAAGCTTCGTTGAGGAAGGGGCGCTAGGGGATTCCGGGGAGGTGGGTTTCAAGAGGCAGAAATAAGGGGAAGAGTATTCTGCAGGGGAAGGAATAGAGCGGTGCACAGTGTTTTCAAGCAGGTGACACTGAACCGACTACAAATGAGAAAAGGTTGGACAGATTCGGCTGCTTTTTTCTGGACAAGATTAGCACTAGGCAGAGTGGGAAGGGACATCCTTGTGTGGCTTCCTAGCAATGGGATGCAGAGCAGGACGGTCAGGCCAGCATGGGACCTGTGGCAGGTGGAGGTGGGGTGGGCTAGAAGCTGGGGGCTCCACGACCTTCACCTGCCTCCTGGCTCTGCTGAGCCAGCACTGCTAGTGGAGGTGGCTTGGGGCAGAGGTGAAGCGCGGAGACCCCCAGACACACCCCTGGGTCCAAAGCCTGGCTCTGCCCACCTGCTACTTGCAGCATGTTGGGCACATCACGTGACTGCTCTGTGACTCCATTGCCTTGTCTATAGCATGGAGCTAATCATAGGTCCTGAGACCGACGAGACTTCAGTTAGTTCATTTGGACTAAATGTTTAGAGTAGTGCATGGCATGTAATAAATATCAGTTACTGTTATTTTTTCAAGAAACACGATCTGATCATTGCATCGTCCCTCTTTGTTTTCCTTCTGCCTTTCCCTCCTTCACTCCACAATATTGGTTGCACAGCAGACGCCGTGCTGAGATTATGACTTTATAATGACCCTGGGTTTCCAACCCCCAGATGTGTGCTTATCCTGGGCCTTGTCCGCCTTTCGCAGGCTGTGGGCTGGGCAGAAATCTGCCACGTGAGGGTCAGGCTGCTGTCTACCTGCATCCTGCCTCCCGTAGCCCCTTTACTGTTTGCTAGGGAGTCTGGTGTATTATCTTATTTAATTCTCATGATAACCCCAGGGGCCTGGCATTATCGATAGTTTCTGTTAACAATAGAACAACAGGGCAGGGTGGGAGGCAGAGGGCTCAGCCCTCAGAAGAGCAGAAGATCCGTCTGAAACTCCTAACCATTCCCTCCCCAAGCATCGGACTGACACCTCAGTGAAGGAAGTGAAATAGCATTCATTATCTGGTGACATTTCACAGGCAGCTTTTTACCTCCGCTTCCCCTGAGACAACAAAAGTTTGTCTGATCTTCCTTTTACTCATCTCCCTGCTCCCTGCCACCCCCAGCTCCTTTTCACGCCTGCGTTTGAGGGCAAGCAGCCTCCCGTCTCTGGGATGTGTTGGGATGTGTTGGCCGGAGAGAACACCGCGCCCCGGGGGAGACCAGGCCTTCTTTTTTCCTCACTTCAAAGGGCCTTTGGAACGCTCCACTCATGGGACGAACGGAATGTATTTTATTGTTTAGGAGGCTGGAATCAGCTGCCGAGCAGGACAGGGGTACCGCAGGTGTCTCCTTCCCTTCCCCATCCCCAGGACCCGATTAGGAGGTAGAGGGTCAAACACTAGGCCCTCGGTGGGGCAGGCGAGAGGGTGCACGCCTTCCTGGGCTCTGGCGTTGCTGGGCCTGAGCAAGACTTGCAAGGAGAAGGTGCTGTCACTGCCCTCTGGGGAGGGGCTGCTCCAGCTTGGCTGCCGCAGAGGGACGGAGGCGGGGCGGGAGGGCAGGGACCTCCTGACTGCTGTCCAGAAGGGCCTTTTGGAGGCTCGTGAAGGGGTCTGACACAGGGCCTTCTGAGAGACCGTCAGAGCCGGGGTTTCAGAGAGATAAGGGGTCCTGGCTCTCCTTGCCCTCCCGAGTCCTGCCCACCAGGGGGAGCAGCGCCAGGGGACAAGGACAGGAAGCTTTCTCCTGGCTGGAGACGGGCTGTTGAGGCTGCTTCCTCCTCCCCTGGCAGAAACCCCTTCCCCTCACTACTCAGATGGATGTTTGGGAGAAGAGAGCAGCAGATCAGAGGTCAGAAAATCGTTCGATAAACCAAAGCTCCTAATACAAAATACATTTCCTGACCTCCTGGGCAGGCTGACAGCCCTCAGGCCAGGTTTGTCACACCCAGCAGGGCAGCGGTCACAGCCCAGAGCTTCTGGAGCGGGCAGGCCAAGTGTCAGGAACACCTGGGGGATGGCAGAGAGGTTAGTGACCTGGAGAGCAGCCTCTGCCATCATGGTCACCCTCGTTGGCCAAATATCCTGTTTTTCCAAAAGAAGTTAGAAATATGTTTTTAAAAAATTTCTATTATGAAAAATTTTAAGCACATATAAAAATAGAGAGAGTAGTAAAATAAGCCCCTCAGATCCCACTACCTGGATTCAATAATTATCCAGAATTTGCTGTGCTTATTTCATCTGTCTATTTTTTAAACAAGATTTTAAAAACGTGAAATCTCCAGACTTTTAAACCTTGGCTCAAAATTTTGGAAAGCACATGCGGGCCAAACAAATGTTTCTGTGGCTCAGCTTCCTGCCGGGGGCGCCGGTGTGCAACCCAGCTGGGGAGCCTGGTTACTCCTGGTGGCCAGGGGTGTGTGCGGACTCTCCGCCAGGCCTCGCCGTGCTCCTCCCCACCTGCGCCCCGTCCCCGGAGCCCACCCCCGCAGTGCCTTCAAGGGCCACCTGCAATCACACTTCTCCTTAAAGGGTGTCTGGCTTCAGCCTGCAGGTCTAGGATTTGGGGAGAGTGGGGTGGGTAGGGTGAGATCTTACCAGGCCTATTGGTGGCACAGTTTGGTCTCTTTAGGATATTGGGAGGGAGAATTTGTTTTTGTTGTTGTTGTTGTTGTTTTTGTTTATCCAGCTTTTTAAATAGAATCCCGGGTAGGAGGGAGAATTTGAAGGGACAATTCATTAATTCAACAAATATTTATTGAATATCTACTATGTGCTGTGATAGGCTCTGAGAATATAGCAACAGACAGACAAAAATTCCTGCCTTTTGGAGTTAACATCTTTGCGAGAAATTATAAATAATAATTAGACATAAAGATGATTATGTTTGTGTGTGTAGTTAAATACATATATGTGTATATATATATATATATACACACACATACACACACAGGTTGAGCATTCCAAATTTGAAAATCCAAAATCCAAAATCCGAAATGCTCCAAAAATCTGAAACTTTTTGATTCTGAACATGGTGCCACAGGTATAAAATTCCGCCTGACCTCATGTGACAGGTTGCAGTCAAAACGCAGGCACACGACACGTAGTTTATTCAGCGTCCCCAAGGGGGAAAACCCGCCCAGCCCCTTCAACTGTGATGCGTCTCTCCCGCACGCGCCCACACCCCCAACGCAAGCACGCACACGGGTGATAAAGCGGCACACGTGCAGGCAGATTCCCCTCGATGCTCCACGTGGGGCCAAGACCCACGCGCATCACTCACTGTGGTGTTTGCTCAGTCTCTGCTCTGTGGTGTGAAGATAATGCTGAGATGTTGAAAAGACCTGTGTGATACCCATGGGGTCATGCAAACATTCCAAAATCCAAAACAAAATCTGAAATCGGAAACATTTCTGGTGCCAAACATTTTGGATAAAGAACACTCAACTTGTAAGAAGGGGTGTGTGCGTGTATGTGTGTGTGGGGTACTGCCCGCCCTGTGGAGGATTGCCTGCCTCCAGGGGCACGAAGGCCGACCAACAGAGGCAAGCAGAGAGGACGGTGACCAGAGGCGGTGACATGAGCTCCGAAGGTGGAGCAGCAATCCTCAGACTTGGCGGACCTGTGACGGCTGTCCTGCATTTGCCAGCCGCGTGTGCCGGGAACGTCCTCCCTTCCATTTCAGCCTGAGCCTGGCAGAAGCTGTCCTCCCTAATGCATTCCTGCAGCAGCCTCACACCCACAGCAAGTGCCTGAGCAAGTGCGGGGAAGGAGCTGTGCAGACCGAGGGCTGTGCAGGCCCCTTGGGAGACCAGCCGCGGACCGGCCTGTGAGGGAGGGGGACGGACCTTGTGTGTGAGCAGCATCTTGGGCGGCCAAGGCTCCAGGCCACACTGCATGGGCAGGTCTGTGCCCAGGAGGTTGTCCCCAAGGTCCTGCAGAGCCTTTCTTCTCCAATAAGTGGCTGAGCTCCTCTGAG
>CAUYSK010098168.1:0-10134 GCA_963575035.1 Avahi laniger | reverse complement strand
TGTCTGATGGCTCACAGGGCCCCTGCCCTTCTCGGCATCGGGGCCCAGGGGCTGACGGTACAGTGTGCTTCTATAGACAAAGCCATAGAAAATACAAGTATTATTTTCTCAGTAAATCCAAGAAGGAAGCTGTTTCTGAAGGGATTGTGATCAACAAAGCTGGGGGAGTTAGGTGTTCTCGGGCTGCGGGCATTAGGGAACTTCAAGAGGCTATTTCAGAATTCTTCATAAGAGAGCTTTCAAATTGGATGGGATTCTAGAAATGACCTAGCAATAATGATCGCGATAACAATAGCTGTCTCAGATTAGGTTTCCTGGAAGCAGGCTCAGATGGGGTGGTGCGAGACGCCGGGAGCGCTCGTGGGAAAGCACCGGGAAGGAAGGGAGGGAGGAGGCAGGTGGGCAGGGCAGAAGCGACGGCAGCGCAGCTGTGTCCCGGCCCGGCTGGCCCCGTGGGGGGCTCTGGAGCTAGGAGGCCCTTCTGAGTGGTCTCCAATTTATGTACGGAGGCTGGGCCGGGTACCCACACTTCAGCCGTTCGTTGGCTATGGCCCCCTGGCAGGAGGCGTGACCTTGGCAGGGGAGGGCGCATAACTTGCTGCTAAGGCAGTTTCTGGTGAGCAATGAGCATGACCTTCCCACGGGCTGGACGACTGGTGTGTGGGCTCTGCAGAGGGGAATTTGGGTAGCATATCGCAGCA
The DNA here is from genome assembly GCA_963575035.1 of Avahi laniger. Lineage (NCBI taxonomy): Eukaryota > Metazoa > Chordata > Mammalia > Primates > Indriidae > Avahi > Avahi laniger. Next base: position 9,433 of record CAUYSK010098168.1, on the reverse strand, counting down.
TCCGCATGATAACGATAGTGATGGTGACAATTGCTACCACCTGTCAATCACCTACGCTAAGCTAGACGCTTTGTCCGTAAACCTCGTCCCTCCCAAGTCTCCTTCATCCCAGTGAATGGCACTGACATCCAACCCACTGCTCAAGACAAAACCACTGGAGTCATGCTGGATCCGTCCCTGCTCTCCCCTCCCCACGTCGCAATCCACAGTAGGGGTTATTGGCCCCACCTCCACGACACAGCGTGGATCCGTCCACGTCTCTGCATTCCCACATTCTGGCCCAGGCCACCAAATCTTGCCTGGTCAGTTGGGACAGCTTCCTAACACACTTGCTCTTTCCACCCTGGTCGTCCTGCCGGCCACTGTCCATACTGCAGCCAGAGGGCCTCAGACCACCACTCTCCTTAATCAAAAGCAGAGCTCTGTAATGGCATCTTGTGGCACTTAAAGTCCAAACTCCTTACTATGGGATGCAAGGCCTCATGTGATTGGCCCTGTCCCGTTCTCCAATCTCCATTTTTCTCTGGTCTTCCTTGTGTTCGCCATACATGCTCCTCATGGGCTCCCTGGCCAGCTCATGCCTACAGCCTTTGGGGCGGTTGTTCCCTCTGTGTGGAGTGGCCTTCCCCAGAGCCCGCCGTGGCTGGTCTTTCTTGTTATTCCAGCCTCAGCTCACACATCACCTCCAGAGTTAGGCCTCCCCTGACCACTCTCGTGAAATTCCTACTGGAGACGTCAGTCTAACCCGGCTTCAAGGGCCAGGGCTCCCTCTTGCAGCCTGTGTACTGTTTGCAGATCGAAGCTCCCTTTGCACGGTATGACTTGACAGCGGGGTGTCTCTTTTGGAGAAAAGTTCTCACTTTTGTACTTCAGGATCCCAGGGGTGTCTGGGGACCTCGCTGGCCTGGCTACAGCCCATCTAACCAGGTATCCGGTAGGAGGAACTCAACCCAGCTCCTCAAAGTGAGTCAGCTACCGAGTGGGGAAGAGAAGCCCGTCACCACTGAATTGGTAGTTGCACCGGAAACTGCCCGGCCCTTTGGTGGAACGGTGCAGGGGAATTTGGTTACTCTGTGTACAGGCCCGGGGCAACAGGGACAGAGATGAGGTTGGAACATTTTTAACACGTGTGCTTTCTTTAGTCATTAAAAGAGAAAAACAAGCTCTTACAATGTCTGAAGGAAACCATCATCCCACTTACAAGCAGCTGTTGGGTTCTGGCCGTGACCAAGACATCGAAGGACTCAGGCTAAGCTTTGGGCCCACTGGAGTGTGATGAGGTCCCTTTTGTCATGGCGCTGACATCTAGGAATGGGGACATGGCAGAGGAAAGGGGGCACAGAGACTGCACTCGTGGGGCCTGCTTGCTGCACCAGGCTCTATATTTGGGGTCTCACACATGCGAGCCCCTAACAGACAGCAGGCCCGTGTGCCCAGAGCCACGGGCGGGGCCGGCAGGGAGAGCTGAAGTCCCAGGCGGGGGACGGGAGAGTTCTGTGGAGCAGAAGTGCTGAGAAAAGGCTTCCTGCAGGAAATGGGCTTGGAACTGGCTCCAGATGCACCGCGGGCTCTGAACGAACCCCACCGAAATAACGGGCCATCGAATCCACTCCTCCAGCACAATTCTGCTTCTCTGGCCCTTCTCCTTTCCCCACCATTTCCTTCCCTGGCTGGGGAGCACTCAGGAATGCTTTGCTGTGCCCCGTCAGGCCTCCGGAGGCCACCCTACCTGGCCGATGTGTTATTATCTCCAGCAAACACACGCCGCAGGCGGCCTCTTGGCTGGGAAGCACCTTGGCACCTTGGAACAGCTTCTTGGAAAAAGCAAATGGTTGTGCTTGAGCCTCCTCATTGGTCCCTTTGGAGGAGGCGGGAATTGGCTGCCCAGAGGGATGAAGGGATGAAGCCGAAAAACCCGGGCTGGCTTCAAAGCGGAGCGCGGGGGCTGGGAACAGTTCTGCTTTGTGAACAAAGTCAGGAGAAAGGCAGAGAGCGAGCGAGCACGAGGGAGAGACTTGGCTCTTGCTAATTTGAAGTTAATTTTGAATTGCCTTGAAAATCACCATGCAGCAGCATCCAGTTCTGCCTTTGATGGGCGAAAGAAACCAGCTGCTTTTATTCCTCTTCGGGGCTTGTTTCCCCCCAGCAGTGAAGCAGTTAGGCAAAGTGCGGTGGAAGTTGCAGTCGGGATAACTTCTCCGGAAAAGGTCAGGCTAATTGTTGGTTGGAGCAACAGAGAGGAGGCCCGCACCAAAGGTGTTGGATATTTCTCCCTCCTGCTCCATCTGGCCCCTGATAACGTCACTCAGACATTTTCAAAGACAGCCGCCTAGGCAGGCTTTCACTACAAAGTGAGGCCCTTGTCCTAACCAGCGTTCCTGCACCACGCTGGGCATTCGAGCAGGGAAGACATGCCCCTTTGCCCAAGTGGGACTACAGGAGTGGCAAACCTTGACCCCCCTCCTCTGCAAGACGCCCCCTAACACTGCTTGTGATCTGCAAAATCAGCAGTGCATGCATTCTGCCGCCTTGTTCTCACCATCAACTCAGCTGTAAAAATTGGAGGTTTCTTTGAACAATATGCCATGCACACTTATCTCTAGAAAGTCTAAGATGTACCTTTGTATCAAATATAACCAGCCATCCGGGAAGCTTGCCTGTGCTGTTTTGGGCCCTTGTAGAGCTGCTCTGAATGAGCGGCATGCTGGCGGGATGCCAGCTGCCCGAGAGGAGGAACAGGGAGGTGCTTGACCCCGTGATGGGTAGAAGATGGAAAAATTGTCATTTCAAAACAGCAAGTGGCTACTCTCTTGATAGAGGTGGAGACTTTCATCTTTAGGGGAGACTTTTCTTTTGTGTTGCTGAAACTATTAGAATGGACCCTTGGGGACAACTGGGAACAGTCTGAATGCAGATGTTTGAGACGGGAATACGGGAGATTAATTTGTTGCCTGTGGCTGTGCCGAGTGAGGTCTCTCCTCTTTGTCTCCTTCTCTCCCTTCCTTGCTGGCTTTTTTTTTTGATTGTTCTGTTGCCTCGGCTAGAGTGTAGTGGCATTAGCCTAGCTCACTGCAACCTCAAACTCCTGGGCTCAAGAGAGCCTCCTGCCTCAGCCTCCTGAATAGCTGGGAATACAGGTGCGCACCACCACACCTGGCTAATTTTTCTATTTTTTTGTAGAGAAGAACGTATGGAGGGGCTCTTGCTCTTGCCCAGACTGGTCTCAAATTCTTGGCCTCTAGTGATCCTCCCACCTTGGCCTCCCAAAGTGCTAGGATTATAGGCATGAGCCACCATGCCTGGCCCCTTTCTTTGCTTTTGGTTGTGCTTTGCTCACCTCCTCCTGGTCCACACGTCTTAGCAATGCCGTTTGGTCATTGAATGCTGCTGTCCCAGAAAGGGAGCATCTCCCCTGGGCTTCTTCCTGAGTAATGATAAGGCAGAAAGGGGTGAAGATGGAGGCATTCAGATCTAATTTGGAAACTCAAGGTTCCGTCCTGACCGTTCCTAGGCATGGTGCATCTCTCTTTCCCATGAGAGCCAAGAGAAGGCCTGGAGGAGTAGAACTTAATTCTAGTTCAGTCACCTGGATGCCCTTGTTGGACTGGCCTGACCTTAAATCATTGGGAGAGTGACCACTTGGACATGTACACAGTTTACCCAGCCTCCTGCCATGGCCCACATGGGCCAAAGTGGGGAATTCAATGGGTCTCTGCATGGTTTAGAAAATGTTCTTGTCACTTTTACACCCGAACCTTCTGGATGCAGGGTCTGAGGAGGAAATTATTGGGTAAAGGGTAATGTTATATCTATCGGGATGGCGGTGGAGGAAGGGCAATGACCTTGGCATCCAGGGAGGGAATACCTTAGACCTACACCTGTGCCTGGAGATGCGGAACAGGGAGGGACATAGGTGAGATTTGTGTTTCAGAACCACTCCTGGAGTCTTCCTCACAGAAGATTCCCTGGGGCTGCTCTCCTAAACTGCGGAAGTGCTGGCTGCCAGACCCCTCCGGCCGGCCCTGACCACGATTTCTCTCCCACCCCCCACAGCCCCCGCTCCTGTACTTCCCATACAAACACCTGTCAACGCTTCGGATGACTTCCTCACCCCCATGCTCATAGCCTTTGCCAAGTCATTCCATGGGACAAGCCAATGTCCCCTGACTAGGGGTGTGGAGAAACAGGGCCAGCTGGACAGACTGCCCTCAGATAGACTCTCCAAAATCCAAGGGTACTCTGGGCTCAATTATTCAAACTGAAAACCGTCCGGCTTACCACCCATTGAGAGGTGGTCATCCTGTGGCCCGGACTGATGTGGCCCTCTTGGGGGTCCCCAGCAACTGTAAACAGTAACTTTTTTTCTAGGGGCACCTTATCCATCTGTGGGACTGCACTTCTTGTGTGGAAGACGGATGTTAACTTGTCTCTCACCTGAAAACACAGCGACCTGCTCCTTAGGAATCATCACAAGTCACCTTCAGGTGTTTAAGGAGACACCGCTGGTACATCACGTAGCCCTCAGATGACTGTGGTTACTTGGGGAAACTTCCCAAACGGATAACTGACTCATCATTCATGTGTACCCTGTGCATAGCTTTTCCTATAATGGGACTCCTCCGATTAGAAAAGGTAGCATGAAATCTGTCCCTAACTTTAGCTGACCCCGTCTCGGCCTGGGCCCTAGAGGCATTCGTGTCAATCTCAGCTCACTGACGAGGGTCGTTAGGGACGATAGAATTATCCTAGATTCTTCCTTGCAGGTCGAGGTGGAGCCTGTGCAATCTCTAATCCATCCTGCTCTACCTGGATCACTGCCTGGGGCCAAGTGGAAAGGTCAGTACAGAAATGGAAGGAGGACTCCACCTGGCTTTCTAAGGCGGACCCGGGTTGTTTATGGCATCTGCTCACATGGCTGTGTCCAAGGCTCTGGGGAGGGCGTGGCCACAGTCAATACTGTAGGCTGGTCTCATCTGGCCGCTTGGATTCCTGTTGGTAGTACCTTTACTTAAATGCTGTAGGAGAATAACTGAATGGATTTGGTCCCATCCTCTGTTGGTCACTTTAATCAGAGTGGCTGACACAGTGGTGCATGCAAGGGGAGACTTGCCAGAAGCTATGACCGTAAAGAGGAAGGGTGGATATTCTCAGGAGACAATTCTCCATGGGTCTTTTGGGTTTCTGCATGTTTTGTGAGCAGAGGCACTAACTGCCTTTGTTGCAGATGACCTTCTCAAGGACGCTGTGTTGCAAACAGCCTTGGAAGATAGTGTCCCCCTCTGGAGCCAAGGGCAGGCAGGCTTAGTGTTTGTCAGAAAAGAGTCACCTTTCCTCGGCTGGGGTTCCTCCCCTGGAATGCAAGCGTGTGCACGTGCTGTCTGGCTCTTTGGTTGCCCTGTGGGTTTGGAGCTTGGGAGGCTGATGCGAGGAAATGCTGCTACTCTGTGAGTAACGGAATCCTTTGTTTGTGACCCAGGAGTCTTGTTTCTTCTGCTAGTCTCCCTGAGACTATGGCAAGCTAACTGGCCGAAATCTCAGACACCTCACAGCTCTTGGCATCCATGTCTGGCCTGGATCACCCTGAGGGTGGCGTGTGTGTGTGAACATCATCCATTGCGTGCGTCACAGCAAAACAAAAGTCAGAGAGGACAGCTGCCGCCAACTTCTCCGGACTGTGCTGGCTGATATGTGTGGGGGTCACAATCCACCACTTTCTTTTTTCCAAGGTGTGTGGCCACGTCTACAGTAAGATCTGGGGGGCTGGCTGGAGAGGGCTAGAGGGGGGTGTGGGGTCAGACCACTTGGATTTCTACTACAATCCTGCACGCAACGCAGCCTCTGTTTCCCCACCTGCCACGCAGGGGTAACAATAGCACCTATTTCTGAGGGGCTTTGTGGGGACTAACCAGACAGGCATGGCACAGGATAACCCTGACGGAGGGCTTGCTATTGTTTTTCTGTCATTGTTCTTGTCCGTAACATTACAGTGCCCACCTGGGCTCGGTCTTTGTGAAGCTGCCTCTCCCTCTTAACAGCCTGTCTAGCATCTAAGTTTATCTTTTTTGCACCAAAGTTGGCCAATTTACACAGCACCCCCCACCACAATCGCTGGATGCGCCCCTAATCTAATTAGACTAATTTCAATTTCCCGGATTTAATTACTTTTAATGTAATTAATTTAGGATGCAGTACACTAGGTGATTAATTAGGAGACGTTGCCGCGGGATTCAGAAGGTGAATTGCAGCACGTAAGTGTTTCAACATTATTGTGGCCACGTCCACCAGTTGTCACTTTACACAGGAGGCCGCGAGGCCCAAGGAGGGGCAGGGCTTAGAGAGCGGGGGTGGCACAAGGACTCAAGCGGAAGTCGCGAGGCACCACGCACAGGCTCCTTCATTTCACTGCTCGCGGCAACTCCCGGGAGGCAAAGAAGAGGCTGTGGACCCAGCGACCAGCAAGTCGGGACTGAGACGAGAATTGTGGGCGGTGAGGGCAGACTTTGCCTTTCAGCAGAGTGAGCCGATACTTCACCCTGTGTTTTTACACGGTACATAAGCAAACCCCAGGGCTCCCTCTGAGCCAGCACACACTGGAGTTGTTCTTTCTTTTTTGCTCCACACACTTGTTGAGTATCTGGAATAAGAAATAATCATCACCATCATCATCTTGACAAACGCAAAGCTTCATAGTGCTTTTACGTGAACTCCCTGGATTGCCACCGGAGGGAGGTACCGCTGTTTCCATCGTGCAGAGGATGAATCTGAGGCCAGAGCTATTAATAGATTGGCCAGGGTTATCTGTCATTTGTGTTGTACAAAGGGACAAGTCATAGTTTCCGGCTGTGGCAGGCAGGTAGGGGGACACTCTAGGGCTGGACATGGTTCCGGGTGCCCTTTGGGCACTCAAGTTTGCCTCTTCCCCCTCCGAGAGGCAATAACAGCAACAGCAAACACTCAAAGAGCCCTCGCCGCGGGCCAGGGGTGCCTCTCCATGTGCGCCATGCGCTGACTCTGGGCACGGCTGCCCCACCCAGCCGCTCAGTGCAAGGAGACTGCCTGGGGCTTCCCCATAGCTCAGCTGGGGTGCCGGACCCTAAAGGCCAGGCCCAGCCACACTCTCTCACTGCCTCTTATCCTCTGTGCCATCAACCTGAAGAGACCATGGACTCTGTTCGCCAGCCAGATTTCAGACTGCAGTTGTAAGGGCCCTTGGAGACAGCTGGGCCAGACCCTCTGCCCTGAGCTAGACCCTGCACTAGAGTTAGACACTTCGCTGAAAATTCAGCTCCGATTCCAAGGTTACTCATTTAGCAAATGGGTCCATTAGGCATCTTCAGGGCTTTGACCCCTGGTCTCCTGGAGTGTTGGGCCAGGACGCAGGTAGGAAAAGGGGCCAGCGTGGTGTAGAACTTCATTCTCCCACGCACACGCAATGCCTGATGGGCCGGGCCCTCTTGCCTGGAGAAGTAAAGACACAAGAGCTGTCTTCAGGATATGCCTCTGAGGGGTCTAGAGCTAACAGGTGGAAGCCACAGGATGACTCTCTCTAAAAATGAACTGCCCGATAGTCTGAGCTGTCTGAGCTGGAACGGGCTCCCCCGCAGGCCCTCACTGGGGGCGTTCAAGCAGAAGCTGACTAACAACAATTTTCTCACTTGTTTTCTCTTCCTGGGAGGCCCATTCCTACGTTCTGCCAGTTAACTCAGCCAGGCATCACCTCCTCCTGGAAGGCTTCCCTGCAAACCCCAACCCCATCCCAGACTGGAACAGGTGTCCTCTCTGTTCCCGTGATGCCCCACGTGTATCTTTATCATTGCACTCGGTATGTATTGCAGTGGCCTGCTTATGAGTTTCTCTCCTTCACCTCCTGTCCTTGTCACCCCCGCCCCCACAAGGTGGACACGATTTCCCCTGTCGGAGGTTGGAGAACCTGGGGCTCAGCATGGCTTAAGACCTTGCCCGTGACGGCTGGTCTGGTTCCTACGCTGAAAGCCTACAGTCTCCCCAGCGCAGAACACTGCGGGGGTCCTGAATTCTGTCGTTTGTGGGGGCACGGGCTTGTGTGAGTCCTGTGCAACTGAAGCAGCAGGGGCAGTGCCACCGAGGAGTGGCACGAGGACATCTTTGGAGCGATGTCCGCTTGGCAGTCCTTGGCACCTGTGTGCGTGGCCAAATGACACACAAGTCTACCTTCTCAGCACATACTTTCTGAAGGCCCCTGAGGTCATGCAGAAGCCAGGGAGGAATGAGAACCAGGCCAGCCAACGCCCCGCCTCTCCCGGCTCCGGGGGGCCTGCCTGCGCCGGAGCCAGAGCCCCTCTCAACACCCTTATTTCTTCATTTAACAAAGGGGAGGAGAGCCCAGCCTGCGGTTTGAGGCTGGATTCCGTTTCTATTAAGGCTGCCGCTGGCCCCGCAAGATTAACTCAACAGTCACCCCTGTGAAAGCTGATCCGAATGGAAAATGGGGCTAGAAAATTCTGCCTTCCCCTCCCTCGCACCGCGGCAGATTAAGGGGAAGGCCTGATGCTGAGTTATGGGGATTTATGGGAATGTGCAGTTGCTGGCTTTTAAACGCTCACTCTTTGGGATGTTGGCAGCCTCGCTTCCTATAAATCCTTGCTGGTATTTCTTAGCCTCTCCTTGCCAGCAGCGCGGAGGCCTGCAACACCTTTTCCGTGCAGTAGCCTGTGAAAATATTGAAGTCAGGCCCAGAAAAACACCAGCATAGAAAGGGGAAACTTTGATGTTTGCTAGCTCTTTTCAGACGATCCTTGCCAAATCTTAATTTTTCCAGTTTACAAGTAAGGGATTCTGACCATCTGTCTGCTGTCAACTGATGTTTGTTTGGATGAAGATTTTATTTTTTTTCTCCCAATCTAGCACTCCTGTTCTTACAAGTAGTTTATTGGACTTCATAAATGTCAGCTTTTTGCAGGCATTTTGTAAGCAGCTTATGATTTAGTATTTAATCAAAATTGAGCAGTCAGCGTCTGTAATCTATGTGAAGCAGGAGTAACAATGAGATTGAAGCTCAGAATGCACCAGAACCACAATTTATGTCCCCCAACTATCTCTACAAGAACTAAGTTTGCACCTGAAGGTCTGGGGTACGTAGAATGAGGGAGGAAATAAGCACTTATTGAGCACCTATTGTGTGCCATTTTATGATCCAGTCAGCTATCAGTTGCCAAAATAATACTGTATGACAAAACATACCAAACTCAATGACTGAAAAACAATCAGAAATTTGTAGCTCGTTGATTTAACGAGTCAGCTGGGCAGTCCTTCTGGCCTTGGCCGAGCTCTGTACCTGTCTGGGGATGGTTGGCTGCTGGATGATCTTGGCTGACCTCACCTGGGACAAGGAGGACAGCTCGGGCCCACTCCATGTGTTCCTCACCCTCCAACAGGGTTCTCATGGTGATGGCAG
>CAUYSK010098167.1:0-40458 GCA_963575035.1 Avahi laniger | reverse complement strand
AGAGAGAGAAACAGACACTGGCACAAGGCCCCTCCCTGTTTCACCTGCCATGGGGAGGAGCAAGTGAAGAGGTACGAAGGAAGTACTGGAAGATTCTTCCCTGCTCACCCTGTCACCCAGTACTGTTTCTTCCTACCAGTGGAGAAGAACAACCTTCCCCCTTTGAAAACTTGAAGAGAGGGAGCTACTCGGTGCCCTCTCCTGCTCAGCAAAACTCTTCGCCCACCACAACAGGGAAGAAAGAGAAGAAGGTGCAGATGAGATGAGTCTATGCTGTAACAACTTGAATTTCTCATTCCCCAAAGCCAGGTGTGCAAAAGATACAACTTTTTGTGGAAGTGAACTATATTCTGTTTTGACCCCCTATTTCAACGTGAGTCATAATCTTAACTTCCATCATTCATTCCGGGTCCTCTGCCTCCCAAGGCTTGTGTTGAATGCCCACCAGCCCTCACGTGGTGCCATTAGAGCAGGGTTGGCCGCCTGCAACTCAGGCCTCTCTGTCCATGCCCAGCAGTCCTTGTGTTCATGTCAGGCTTCCCCAGGTCCGCCCGCGGCGCAGGGTCATCCGGCTGTTGCACCCATGGCCAGGGCTGCAGAGTCCCTCCGTGAGGCTCTTCCAGCCCCTGCACCTGGGCACCCCAGGCAGCCATTTTCAAGTCTGTAGCTCCTACATTATCTTCTCCTGCTTTACGTGCCTTCCCACCCCACTCCTGGGCTCCATGCTGGGTGGAGACACAGTTCTCTGCTCTTGGATTCCACAACTTATCTGGGGGTGGGGTGGAGACATGAATCATGTCCCCTGGCTCCTGAGACTCAGCCTGGGAACAAGGCCACAGGCTTTTTCTCTGGAGCACACTGATGTCTAAGATCTCTTCTCCACCGTGACTGTTCTCCAGCCATCTTTCCCATTTTTGAGATAAGGTAGCCAGGATCTGTAACTATTCTGCCAAAATCTAATATTTATGACAAAAGATAATGCCCTGGGAACTTCAAGACTTTAAAGAAGTGTTTCTTAACTGGACAGTGCTGGCTTTGGGGGTAGGATAATTCTTCACTGTGTGAACATCACGCTGCATGTCCTGCCACCCCGAACCCCAGTCCTCATCATTGTAAAGTCCAAAACATGCACACACATTTCCATATGTCTTCTGGCTAAAATCTATGAAACTCAGAATGTTTGTAAACCTACAAATCCAAAGCCTTTTCTCTCTAGTTTATTCCCTATACAATATGTTTTCAAAAACAAGGGACTGACTTTTTGGCGCGCCTTTTTTTGTTGTTGTTACAACTCCCCTCCAGGCAATGGGAGTCTCTTGAATTGCCTAAATGAGATGGATCTCTGTGACAAGAAAGGGTGGGTGAAAAACTGCTTAATACTTCAAAAGGTTCTAGATAGAAAAAAAAATTTTAAATTATCTTTAATACTTTCCAGTTTCCAATAGGTTGAGGTGAGACTATCAGCCAACTGAGAGTGGTAAAGTAACTGTAGAGATTTGAAGAGAGGGAAAAAGATGTGAAATTCTCATCTCAGAGAGATGAGAGAATTAGAGTTTGAGTGTCCTATGTCTTGCCCACCTGTGTATGTCTGTAGATATCTTTTGACTTAGTTCCTTGTGGCTTACTAACCACTCTCAAAATTTCACCTCCTCATTAGTAGGAAGAGATTCTCTTTTGCTTCACCTACTGTGTGTATGAAACTGCCACAAATGCTCTAAGCCCTAACAAATATTATCTTCCCCTATTTCCTTTCTCTGCAAAATCTACTTATTCTTATGTGTAATTTTAGCTGTTGTAATGAGACAAGGAGGCTGTCCCAGCTGGGCCTGACAGAATTACAGCATTTGGTGGAGGAGGAAAGACTAGAGGAGAAAAGGAGGATCATCATGGTCCAATGTCTGGTCCTCAGTTTTGCATAGTCTGAAATTATGATTGGCTTATCGAGATATGATTGACTGTTTCACACTACCCAAACTTATAAGAAATTGATGTATAAATCAGAAAGCTAGTGCATTGATTTATAATTACATAGGAAACTTTCTAGTGATTCAGAGAAGGGACTCACCTTTTCAGGACCCAGTTGCCTTGGTAATAAAGATAGGATTCAGATGGTTGACAAGAAAGCATGTAATTAATTAGAGTGAAAGGAGTTGAACAATCTTGTGGGATAGTTTGTCCAATTTCTCAAAGGCCTGGTAGGTTATCCCTGCCCTTCTGAAAAAGTTTATCTGATCAATGGCCACATGACATGAGTCCATTAAATGCAGAGCCTCTCTGTTGAAGAAAACAAGATAGCACCCTCAAACTCAAGCTGCCCAGCTTAATTTTCTCTACACTTTGCCCATATCACTGCCATCCTGAATAACTTAAATGAAATGAATTCTTAAAGGGTTTTCTCTTCAATATATACATATGCATATATATGTGTATATATAGTGGGGTCAGTTTGTTTGTGTGTGTGTGTATGGTAGAGGGATGAGGGTGGTCTTCTATTTCACCTAGAGTCAAAGGTTTGGTGATGACTTTGTACTTTGCCATTGTAGTCATGCACCTCATAACAACATTTCAGACAATGATAAACCATGTATACAACAATGGTCCCATAAGATTATAATGGAGCTGACAAATCCCTATTCCAAGTGATGTCATGCAGTGTATTACTCATGTGTTTGTGGTGGTGCTGATATAAACATGCCTATGGTACAGCCAGTCATATGACAGTACAGCACATACAATTATGTATACTATATAATACTTGATAATAAATGACCACGATACTGGATTATGTATCCACTATACCTTTTACCATTATTTTAGAGTGTATTCCTTTTGCTTATTAAAAAAAAGAAGTTAACTGTAAAATAGCCTCAGGCAGGTGCTTCAGGAGGTATCCAGAGGAAGGCATTGTTATCACAGAGATGGCAGCTCCGTGCCCCTGAGGACCTTTCAGTGAGACCAGATGTGGAGATGGAGGACAGTGATATTGATGATCCACGCCCCGCGTAAGTCTAGGCGAATCTGTGTGGTTTTGCCTTAGCTTTTTAACAAAAAGGTTTAAAATATTTAAAAAAAAATTTAAATAGAAAAAAACTTCTGGAATAAGAATATAAGGAAAGAAAATATTTTTGTACAACTGTACAATGTGCTCGTGTTTTAAGCTAAGTGTTATTACAAAAGTCAAAAAATTAAAAAAATGAAAAAGTTTATAAAGTAAAAAAGTTACTGTAAGCTAAGATTAATTTATTATTGAAGAATGAAAAATTTTTCTTCATAAATTTAGTGTGGCCTAAGTGTACAGTAGTCCACAGCAGTGCCCTGGCCTTCACGTTCACTCGCCACTCACTGACTCACCCAGAGCAACTTCCAGTCCTGAAAGCCCCGTTCATGGTAAGCACCCTACACAGGTGCATCATTTTTTGTTTTATGCAGTATTTTTACTGTGCCTTTTCTATGTTTAGATATGTGTAGATGCACATATACCTACCTCTGTGTTGCGGTTGCCTGCAGTATGCAGCACAGTAACATGCTGTGTAGGTTTGTAGCCTCGGAGCAATAGGCCATGCCATAGAGCCTGGGTGTGTAGTAGGCTGTGCCATCTGGGTTTGTGTAACTACACTCCATGACGTTCACACAGCCTAACAATGAATTTCTCATATTCTCATATGTGTTAAGTGATGCATGACTATACAATGCTCATACTGCTTATTCACCATGTTGCTAACCCCGACACAATTTCCGCATCTCCGTTAGTGGTTGTCAAAACAACAACAGCAACAACCTCCCAACTCCCCCATCCAGAGTTCTTGGCCTGTCTCTGTCATTACCTCACTGTGTGACCTTGAGCAAGTCAGATACCCTCTTGTGTCCGTGAATAATATTTGCATTGAGGGTGATGGGACTGGATGATTTCTAAAGTCTCTTCCAGCTCTATCATTCAAGGGTTTTATGCCTCAGATCAGAGTTCTTCTCTTCCAAAACTAAATGATTACATAACACAATGGCTCTCTCGCATTTCCTGGGCACACAGCAAATGAAAATTTGTTCTGAAATTGATTGGAGGAGTTAGAAAAACAGCAATGAGGAGATGCATGAGTGTCAGGAAGACACCTCGGGGAGGAGAGATACCTGGGCTTACCTGCATTTCTTACTTAGATTCCAAGCTGGTAACAGCTTGGGTGGAGGAGTATATTTTATGAATATTAAAGAAAGCTTTTAAATGCTTGGATGAAATGTACCATCTAAGGACTAAATATTCTAGTTGGACATTTTCTGTCTTATTATTTGACAGTGAAACTAATACCGCTGATCTCTAGCTAATAGGTGAATTTAGAAATAAAGTTACAGGCTCAGATAAAAATCCAAGTATTCACCTTGACCATTAAGAGGTGTTATATGTATGAAGATCGGGGTGTCCTACTTTCCCTTAGCTACAAAGCGTCCCTTTGGTGCTTGTATTTCAACCCCCAAAATGCACTTTGCTGAAATGTTTACTGTGGAGCCAGGTCCCGTGGAAGGGATCTGAAGAGGTGGGGGCTGTGTGTAAACACTCGGCGGGAGTCTGCATGGATTTACAGTAAGCGCAAGCGCCCCATGGGGACTGCAGCCTTTTACCTCTCACTGGGAGGGGGAACATTGACTGGGCAATGCAGCCCCAGAAATCAATTCGACACTAACGAGGGCTGAAGCTGGGAACAGAGAGGAGCGAGTGGGAGTTGGTAGATGATGCAGCCAGGCTATCTGAAGATGCGATGGGAGCACAGGAAGTGGCCAACCACCACATCTGTCCCTTTTGCCTTTGAACACTGCAAACTCAAAGCTGGGGTAGCACAAGCCAGCAGTGAAGGCCCAAAGCAGAGGTGTAGACATGGGAGGCTCTCCTGGTTGAAATGGATTTAATGAACTTGTCAGGCCAGGGCACAACAACCAGGACCAGAAGTGACACATAAGGGTGGTGGAGGGAGATGATTTTTCTTACTTACATGCCTTTGGGAAAGTTGAAAAAGTCATCCAGAAAAAGGAAAAGTAACACACTTATAGCTATTGCTCATCTCTTCTGAAACAAAGACCATGAACTGGTGGCCCATGGGAGAAATCCTGTCCAGTGATATGCTTTTCCTGCTTGACCTCGTATTGGTTTTGTGCTGTTTCATTCTCTTTTGTTGTAATTTCGAATGTCTTGGCGAGTTGCCAGGGCCCACATGTCATGTGACTGCTGGTGTCCTTTGGCAGCGGCAGAGCTGTGACGCTCTCCTCAGTTCACCAGATACCCCATTACTGCCTTGCACTGAGCCACAGCCACACATTTCTGCTACCTGGCTTTCCCTACAGGTGTCTAAATTTGAGACGTCTGGCATAGAATGCTAAGATTTCTTAGTGAAGTTATCAAACATATATTATAGATTACATATATGTTATATATCAGCTTTATTGAGATATTAATCACATACTGTATAATTCACCCATTTAAAGTGTACAATTCAATGGTGTTTAGTATATTCACAGATATGCTAGATAAACTATCACCACAATTTTAGAACTGTCTTATCAATTCAAAAAGAAACCCTGTATTACTTAGTAGTCACTCCCCCTCCACCTGCCCTAGGCAACCATTAATCTACATTCTGTCTCTATAGATTTGCTTATTCTGGACATTTTGTATAAATATAAACACATAATATATGGTCTTTTGTGAGTGGCTTCTTTCACCTCACATAATATTTTCAAGCATCTTCCTTGTATATTGTAACACGAATCAGTACTTCAGTCCCTTTGATGGCCAAATAATATTCCATTTTATGGACATACCACATTTAGTTTAACCATTCGTCAGTTGATGGACATTTGAATCTCTCCCACCTTTTGGTCACTGTGAATAGTGCTACTATAAACAACCTGTGCAAGTTTTTGGTGAACATGTTTTCATTCCTCTTGAGTGTAGTTGGTCTTCTGCCTTCGAGGGTTCCACATCTGCCAATTCAACTAACCATGGATTGAAAATACTCTAAAAAAAGCCATAATAAAAATAATAATACAACAATAAAAATGATACAAATTTAAAAAATGATACAGTAGAACAACTATTTATTTAACATTTATATTATATTAGGTATTATAAGTAATTTAGAGATGATTTAAAGTATATGGGAGGATATTCATAGGTTATATGCAAATACTACATCATTTTTTATAAGAGACTTGAGCATCCATGGATTTTGGTGGGGCAGGGGTGGATGTCCTAGAATCAATTCCTCATGGATACTGAGGGGTGACTGTACATACTTAGGAGTGGTTTTGCTGGGTCACATGGTAACCCTATGTTTAACCATTTGAGAAACTGCCAGACTATTTTCAAAAATGGCTGCACCATTTTACATTCCCCCTAGCAATGTATAATGGTTCCAATTTCCCCACATCCTGGCCAACACTTGTTATTATCTGACTTTTTGATCATACTCATCCTAATGGGTGTGAAGTGGCATCTCGTGGTTTTGATTTACATTTCCCTGATGACTAATGATGTTGAGTATCTTCTCATGTGTTTATTAGTTACTTGTATATCGTCTTTGATGAAATATCTATGCAGATCCTTTGCCCATTTTTAATAGGTTTATTTGCCTTCTTGTTATCAAATTATGTGAGTGCTTTATATATTCTAGATATAAGACCCTTATCAGATACATGATATGCAAATATTTTTGCCATTCTGTGGGTTGTCTTTTCACTTTTTTGGTGTTGTTTTTTGAAATGCAAAAGTTTTTAACTTTGATGGCATTCAGTTTATCTATTTTTTTTCTGTTGTTGCTCAGGCTTTTGATGCCACTGATATTCCATTGTCAAATCAGATACCACAAAGATTTATCCCTCTGTTTTCTTCTAAGATTTTCATAGATTTAGCTCTTACCTTTTAGGCCTTCGAGCCATTTTTAATTAATTTTTTTTAACGTATGAAGTAAGAATTCAATTTCATTCTTTTGCATGTTGCTATCTAAGTGTCTTAGCATTATTTGTTCAAAAAAAAAAAAAAGCAAAAAAACCCCAAACCTATTCTTTCCCCTATCAAATGGCCTTGGTACCCCTATAGGGTTTCTTCTTAAGATCTCATCTGAGTTTGTGACAGATATCTTCATACATTCTTAACCTTGGAGGTCATCCCTCCCTTTAACATAGCCAGAGTCCCACCCTTCATGAATGCAAAAATGTTATTCTTTTATCAGGTTTCCCCCAAGTCTCCCCTTTTTTTCCCCCAAGTTTCCCTTGAGAGTCCCCAGGAAATGCTTAAGTATCTCATGGGTCTGTTCTAGTGGTTGCTTGTCCTAACATGCAGCCCCCTCTCTCTCTGGCCGCCTGTTCTTACCATTTTGTCAAGCTTCTGACTGCTTCCCCTCTTCTTGGATTGCTGGACCCCAGGCCTGGCCACAGCCTCACTGCTGATTCCCAGAGCACAGCTAAGACTATGCAGTAACGTTTAATACAATTTTCCTGAAACATGGGGTAAGCACAATGGAATTGCAGTACAAGACACAATAACCCACCGTGGGATACTGGATATTGCTGCCCTGGGTTCCACTTACCACGCCTGATCACATAGCATCTCCTGGATGTGTCCTGCCTCGGTCGTCTGGTCATCACCCTAATTCTAGTGTTGGCTAAGTTCTTCTAGACAAGTGTTCCCTTGACCCGTCCAGGCCTTCAACTCATCTTTTGTCTCAGTGAGAAGAAAACCTTGTCTCCCCCCAAGTCACTATCATAATCTTGCAAGTTTGTAGGTCCTCTCTATCCTAAACACCCTGTCCCAGAAAATGATCTGAATTTAACTTTGCAGAACTGAAACCTCATAAAATTGTCCTTCCCAGATTGAGAGTTGTCTGCCCTTAGGTGGGATGTCAATGTCTACATCTAGCTAAAAAGGAAACTGCTGGCCACTTTGAAATAGCAGCTGCTCACCCTCCTGCCCCTATTCCGGGCATCAGAAAGGACACCAAATATGGGGGTACAGTCTTCAGGAACCCTGCTGCCGAACCTAACTATAGTATATTATAGTTATTTTTCCTTGACTCTATTGTTAATTTTTCAATTAGAAATATTCTTACTTAAAGATTTTTTTTCTAAAAAAATAAGAAGAGTTATGTTTTATTTCCAATTTGGACTTCAAGAAAATATGTTCTTATGTTGGATGTGTTATCTTTAAACTTTTTGATCATTTCCCTTATGGTTCTTTCTAATAAGTAAATGAGAATCACTTAGTAGTTCTAATATTGTCCTACCAAAGCAGAAAGACAACCACATGCATCAATAGTCAAATTGGTAGAAAATTGAGAACACCCAAATGCCTTTAACAAGAATGATATGAATATAAGTGACATGCATTCATTTTTTAAAAACTCTAGACAAACTTCTGAGTTATGTAGTCTAATATTATTTGGAAGGGAAATGGAACTAATTTTTAACAAAACATATTTTATTGGGGCTGCTATAAAAATAAATTTGAGGAAAAAAAAATCCTGAAAGTAGACAGCTAATGGTAATAATCTCTGAGATCTAAAAAATGCATTACAGGCAAATTGAATGCTGGCAACTCTGTTAAAAATAAATAATGTTCTTTTTACTCCAAAACAAGAATTGATCCTCCTCAATTCTTCATTATTAAAATTCAGAAAAAATAGGACCATTTTCTAGTCTGAGTAATTTATATCCTTGCTTCCCAAGTGCCTTAACAAAATTCCCAATGTAGAGTAGAAACTTAAACAAGCAATTATTGAATTAAGTAGAATGGAAATGGAATTTTCTGGAGTCTGAGTGTGTATGTGCTTTGTGGAGGGGAACTTTTGCCTCCCTGCAGTACCTAGTCCCACTCCTCCACAGAATAGCCTTCATCCTCTTCCCGTTGATTTTATGTGAATGGTTCCCATTACCCCAACTTTATATTATAATTCTATAATGTTCAATAAAACAAAAACTTCTTGGACTGAATATTTTTAACATCCAGATTGCTTACAAGATACTCCAGGCTAGCCAGGACCTTGCAGGGATACATGTGCAGATGTGTCACTAGGGAATGCCCTGGGATTGAGCAGCAGGCAACGAGGGCCTTGGAGGCAGCCAAGTGTGTCTCTCTGGAATCGGTGAGGGAGGTGGAAGCGGGCAGCTCAGCCTCTTCACTCCCCCCAGTACTTCCAGAGACCTCTGACACAGAAGCCGAGTCATGAAGAAATGGCCCACTCAGCCCTTTTCCATTCCACACTTCTTCAACTTCCTTGCTACTGACAGTATTCTGACTCACACATTATTTCCAGAATCCTAGCTCCGTCGGAGGTGATGAGCACACCTAGGTCCAAGGGCAATATCACAGTGTAGTGTTCCTTCAGGATTCCAAGGCCAATAGTCTATTAAAAAGCAAACAGACAAAACTTCTGGTCAAGGGAGCATGGAGTACTGAATAAAGATGGGTTTGTAATCAGTGGTATATCATGACATTGAAAGCCATGGACATGGGTTAGTTTGCCCTAAAAGAGCACAGAATGAGAAGAGGACCTGAGGGTGAGGTCCCCAGGAATACCCACATTGACTGTCCTGTGGCAGAGCCTGACCAGCTCCCTAGTATCCACCCTCTCCTTCTTTAGTAAGAGGACCCTGATTTATTAGGTTAAAAGGCACTGTTTCCCTGCTTCAGGGGCCTATGGAGAGTAAAGCAAGGGCTTGTATGGGCCTTAAAGAAATCTCTTTAATGACTCATGTAGAAGGTGCGACACTTCACCCTTTCTCCCTTCCTTTTGATGCCTCCTGGCATGTGGCTGTTGGCTGCGCTCTTGGACCATGAAGTGGCCATGAGGTGACCTTGAGGGTGCTAGGATGCTCACACAGAAAGATAGGCACTGAGTCCCTGGATGGACTACCTTTGGGCTTCCTTTGTTCATGAGAGAATTAACTATTCCATCTTATTTAAGCTTCTATCATTGAGGTAGCAGGAAGACAGTTGTGGAGGCAGGAATGAAAGATGTGATCTGAAGAATAGTAGTCATATGAAAAATGCTGTATTTTACATTTTTTTGCAGTGTAATTCTCTTAGAGATGAAGTTTTAATAATCCACATAAACTTATTATTCACAATTTTTTTGAAGAATGACAGGCAAAATGGTCTACTCTGTTGTTAGGAGTGACAACAGAGTCCAATTATGCAGAGTTTCTCTTAATAATGGAGCAGAATGTGCATAGTTTTCAGAGGCAAGGCTGCAGCCACTGTCACCTTTTCTATGTAAAAGAAAAAGTGGAAATTTATCCATTCCTCCATCTGGCCATACTGACATTCAGCATTTACTGAGCTCCTATTATGCACTATGGCTGGTTAAGTGCAGGGTAAAAATGCTAAGTAAGATACAGGCCTTGCTTTCCCAAAGCTTACAGTTAATTGAGGAGAGAGAGAAACAGGAAATTACAATAGAATGTGAGAAACTCAAGTGTTTCCCTTCTCGGAGGGGTTCCCCCTCCCACCCATCAGTTAGAAAGTTGCCTTGGTCCCTTATCTTCTCAAGGGTAGCTCAAGACACCCTGGTGACCCAGAGCCTTGTCCCCAATGGGCCAGTGTCCATTTCTCTCTGTGGAGCCTGAAGCAATGATGAGAGGGAAGGACACTCCCCCTTCCTTCTGATCACTCCGTCTCTCTGATAGCATCAGATCCCCTGTGAATAAATCAGCAAATAGGAAGTTCTCTTCTGAGTTGGGGACAAACATAGGAGGGAATTAATTCTGGCTAACCAGGACTTTCCCCTGTGCTGCCCAAGGAAGGAAGGTTCTTTAAGGATGAAGCCTTTCATGAGGCGTGTCTTCTGTGTGGCTCCTCTGGCCACAGCATCCATGAAGGTAGCCTGTATTTTTACCACTGGAAGGTTTTATGATCTCCTTCCTCTTGGTGTCGAAGTCTTACAGGGATATATCTGGGTATGCTTCTTCTACTCCTTGTGCTGGGAACCTGAGGGACTCACTTAACATGGAGACCCATGAGGTTTTGCTCTTACACTATTTCTTTGATTGGTTGACCCTCCTGGATTCATCATCCAGGTCTCTTATCTTTTTTTCTTATTATGTCTTACATGTTGTTAACTGGTTGGTCTGCTTTCTGGGATATTTCCTTGACTTTCTTTCCAAATTTTCTATGAAAATTTTTTTATAATAGCACAGAAAATTTTTATTTCAAAGAATTCTTTATGGATTTCTGGTTGTTCTTTTATAATGGCAGCATGCTCTCCTTTAATGAATACAATTTTGTCTCAAACTCTTGCAGAATATGAATGAGAGTAATTTGGGTTCACTGAATTACCTCCAGTTCCTCTGGGGTCATTTGTTTGTGTTTGTTCATCTTGGCCTTTCTTATTCATGTTAGAGATGCTCTCAAGTGTCTGATATTCCTTTGTTATCTGTTCATGGATGATTGATGGGATTGGTGTGCATGGATGGAGAGTGTTGACTGGCTGGGTAAGCAGGCAGCGAGCCAGCCAACGTCTTGGGAACTCCTAAGTGCTTAAACATGTAGGTTTCAGCCCTGGGATCCCAACCCTCACACTAGCTGCCTTGGTTTTCCTGCGTGGGTGCTTGAACTTCTCCAGCTGGAGTCTGACACCTTCATTCTCCAACAGTCTGAGAAACATTGTCACCAATCAGATCTGCCAGCATTTTCAACTCCAAATGCTCCAACACAATATACTCTCCTACTTCACAAACCTGTTTCCCTTTCTGGACTTCCTATTTCCGATGGCTACACTGTCTTCCCAGTACTGAAGGCCACAGAATAGTATCAGAACAGATCTTATTCTCCTTATTCAGTCTGCTCCCAAACCCTGACAATCCCTCCTGTCTATCCTTCCTCCCTCTTCCCATCACAGTCTCTCCAATCAGGCCATTAATATTTATTCTCTGGAAAAAAATCCAAGCTTCCCTCCACGTTCCTGCCTCTTACCCCTCTTACATTCAGCTGCCAGATTAATATATTCCTCAAATGTAGGTCTCTTTATATCATTCCACTGCTCAGAATTCTTTCCTGGATCTCTTTTATTTACTCATCACGATCCACCTTCTCAATCTGGTGTCCCAAGGTCCAACTCACTTCTCTTCCCACCTTGCCGATGGGAGGCAGGGGCAGGCATCTTGGGCTCTGAGGACAGACAGACAGTTAGGTCCAGGCTTTAATGCCTATAGGGCAAGTTATTTGCCCTCTCTGACCCATAGATTTCTAAGCTCTGACTTTAGGCTAATAAAAGTACAGGCACACCTCCGAGATATTGTGGGTTCAGTTCCAGACCACTGCAATAAAGCACACAAAGCAATAAAGTGAGTTACATGAATTTTTGGTTCCCAGTGCATATGAAAATTATATTTACACTATACTGTAGCCTATTAAGTGTGCCGTAGCATTATGTCTAAAAAAACAATGTGCATACCTTAATTCAAAAATATTTTATTGCTAAAAAATACTAACAATCATCTGAGCCTTGAAGTCATAATCTTTTTGCTGGTGGAGGGTCTTGTCTGGATGCTGATGGCTGCTGACTGATCAGGGTGGTGGTTGCTGAAGGCTGAGATGGCTGTGGCAATTTCTGCAAATAAAACAATGATGAAGTTTGCCGCATCAATTGACTCTTGCTTTCACAAACTGTTTCTATGTAGCATGTGATGCTGTTTGACAGCATTTTACCCACACTAGAACTTTTTTCAAAATTTGAGTCAATCCTCTCAAACCCTGCTACTGCTTTGTCAACTAAGTTATGTAATATTCTAACATCCTTCCTTGTCATTTCTGCAATGTTCACAGCATGTTCACCACAAGTAGATTCTATCTCAAGAAACCACTTTCTTTGCTCATCCACAACAGACAACTCCTCATCTATTCAAGTATTATCATGAATTGCAGCAATTCAGTCGCATCTTTAGGCCCCACTTCTAATTCCAGTTCTCTTGCTATTTCTACTCCATCTGCAGTGACTTCCTTCACTGAAGTCTTAAACCCTTCAAAGTCATCCATGGGGATTGGAATCAACTTCTTCCAAACTCCTGTTAATGTTGACATTTTGACTTCCTCCCATGAATCATGAATTTCTTAATGGCTTCTAGAATGGTGACTCCTTTCCAGAAGGTTTTCAATTTACTTTGCCCAGATCCATCACAGAAATCGCTATCTATGGCAGCTATAGCCTTATGAAATGTATTTCTTATATGATAAGACTTGAAAGTCAAAATTACTTCTTGTTCCAAGGGGTGCAGAATGGATGTTATGTTAGCAGACAAGAAAACAACATTCATTTCTGTGTACATCTCTATTAGGGCTCTTGGGTGACCAGGTATGTTGTAAATGAATGGTAATATTTTGAAAGGAATCTTATTTTTTGAGCAGTAGGTCTCAACAGTGTGCTTAAAATATTCAATAAACCATGATATAACCAGATGTGCTATCATACAGGCTTTATTGTTCCATTTATAGAGCACAGGCAGAATAGATTTAGCATAAATCTTAAGGGTTCTAGGATTTTCAGAATGGTAAATGAGCATTGGCTTCAACTTAAAGTCACTAGCTGCATTAGTCTTTAACAAGAGAGTCAGCCTGTCCTTTAAGGCTTTGAAGCCAGGCATTAACTTCTCCTCTCTACCTATGAAAATCCTAGATGGCATTTTCTTTCAATATGAGGCTGTTTTGTCTACATTGAAAATCTACTGTTTAGCATAGCCACCTTTATCAACTATCTTAGCTGGATCTTCTGAATAACTTGCTGCAGCTTCTACATCAGCACTTGCTGCTTCGCCTTGCACTTTTATGTTATGGAGACAGCTTCTTTCCTTAACCTCATAAACCAACCTCTGCTAGCTTCAAACTTTTCTTATGCAACTTTCTCACCTCTCTTAGCCTTCATAGAATAGAAGAGAATCAGGGCCTTGCTCTGGATTAGACTTGGTTTAAGGGAGTGTTTTGGCTGATTTGATCTTCTATCCAGAGCACTAAAACTTTTAGCAATACGGCTGTTTCACTTTCTTATTATTCATGTATTTGCTGGAGTAGCACTTCTAATTTCCTTCAAGAACTTTTCCTTTGTATTCACAACTTGGCTAACTGTTGGGCGCAAGATGCCTTGCTCTTGATCTATCTCAGCTTTCAACATACCTTCCTCACTAAGCTTAATCATTTCTAGATTTTGATTTCAAGTCAGAGACATGTGACTCTTCCTTTCACTTGAACACTTAGAAGGCATTTTAAAGTTATTAATTGATTTAATTTCAATAGTGCTGTGTGTCAGAAAACAGAGAGGCCCAAGAAGAAGGAGAGAGATGGGGGGAATGGCTAGTCAGTGGAGCAACAAGAACACCATACATTTATCGATTAAGTTCATCATCTTATATGGGTGCAGTTTGTGGTGCCCCAAAACAATTGCAGTAATAACATCAAAGATCACTGATCGCAGATCACCATAATAGATATAACAATAATGAAAAGGTTTGAAATATTGTGAATATTACCAAAATGTGACACAGAGACACAAAGTGAGCACGTGCTGTTGGAAAAATGGCTCTGATAGACTTGCTGGACACAGGGTTGCCACAAACCTTCAATTTGTAAAAAACACAATATCTGCAAAGCACGATAAAGTGAAGTGCACTAAAACAAGTAATGCTACTTTAGGTATTATTGAGAAGAGTTAATCAGATAATACTTATAAAAGAAGTAGCATAGTGCCTGGTACATAGTAAATGCTCTTTATGGGGACTACTACTATTGTTATTGTTATTGTTCATGTCATGCATCTGATATCTTTCAGCCAAATTGGTCTCCTTATTTACAGACTAGAACCCATTATTTTCTGCTTCTGTACTCTGGCTCATGCTGTTTCTCTGCTTCAAGGGCCCTTCCTCCTCTCTGTAAGCTGTTAAATTTTTTTATTTTATTTTAGCGTATTATGGGGGTACAGATGTTTAGGTTACGTATGTTGCCCTTCCCACCCCCCAAGTCCGAGTTTCAAATACGTCCATCCTTCAGGTGGTGTGCATTGCACTTTTCTGTTAAATTTTTTAATACTTTTTTATTTAATACCTTTATATACATAACACAAAACTGACCATTTTAACCAGTTTTAAGCGTACAGTTCAGTGGTATTAAGTATATTCACATTGTTGTGCAACCATTGCCACTATCTCTTTCTAGAACTTTTTATGTTTCCCATCTGAAACTCTGTACATTAAACACTAACTCCACATTCCTCCCTTTTCCCAGCTCCTGATGGCCACCATTCTACTCTCTATGAGTTTTGCTATTCTAGGTACCGCAAATAAGTGGAATCATATAACATTTGTCCTTTTGTGTCTGGCTTATTTCACTAACGCATAATGCCATCAAGGCTCATCTGTGTTGTGGCGTGTATCAGAATTCCATTTCTTTTTAAGGCTGAATCATACTCTATTGTGTGTACACACCACATTTTCTTTATCCAGTCATCTGTTCATGGACACCGAGTTGTTTCTGCCTTTGGCTGTCGTGAATAGCACTGCTGTGAACATGGGTGTGCAAACGTATCCATTTGTGTCCCTGCTTTCACTTTTTTTGGGTATATACCCAGAAGTGAAATTGCTGGATCATACAGTAGCTGTATGTTTAGTTTTTTGAGAAATTGTTTGTTTTTCTTAGCAGCTGCGTATACTGTCAAGTTTTTTTTTTTTCCAAATCTCCTTCTAGATAGAAGTCTCCTCCCTGAACTCCAGTGGTATCACAATCATACCACTCTGGAGGTGCAATCCACTGCCGCACGTTATGGCAGGTTACTTGCAGATCGCATTAGAAGGGTCTTCTTTGTTTCCCACACAGCCTCACGCAGAGGCAGGTGCCCAATACGTGCTTAGTGAATGAATGAAAGAAAGAATAAATGAATGGATGGAGCAATGGCCAACAAAGTTCTGAATTACCAGGAGATGCTGACAGCTCGCAGGGGAGGGTATAGACTAGTGCAAACTCCCCACCACTGGAGAGGTCAGCCCCCAAAATGCTTTGGTACATACATGGGGCTGGGGATCTACTTCTGCAGTCTCCTCACAAAGCCAGCGTCAGACTCGTAGGAGTGCTTACTTGGCTCACTCTCCTTTGTCACATTAAGAAGCAGCATGTGTTGTCAGCGTCTGTTGGATTTCCCTAATATGAAAAACAGGTTGCCGCTTGGGTCTGTGGAGACATTTAGATGCATTGTATTTAAATTTTGTTTTCATTGAAAATTTATAGCCGCCACCTTCTACTCTAATGTAATGAATAATTAGAAGCAATTACAAGGAAATTTAGCAAATTACTAAGCCATCTAGGAGTAAAAATTAGTGTTTATGGTGTTCTTCCTTTGCTGTCTGGCAATCCAAAATGATATATGATGTGCATGCAGACACCATGCACAATTGCCTTTCTATGCACCTAACAGTTTTCCAGTAAGATCATAAAAATCAATGCATGGCACTAGAGTCTTGTGACATTAAAGAGCTTGGCTCAATAAATATTGGACGATAGAGAAAGGGAAATGAATAATTTGAGTGACAGAAACTTAACCACAAAACTTTTTATGGTGGTAGGTTTGAGATACGTTTTTTCTAAAATTTATTTTTTTATTTAAAAATGTTCCTTTTAATTAAAGAAATCAAGAGCGGCAAACCAGGAAAGCTAAAGAAATCAATAAAAATGTCACCTATACTATTTTTTCATTTTAATATATTGACCTAATATTTTCTATGCATGTTTGTGTGTTGTTATTTGTCATAGTTTTTTTTTTATCATAATGCAGAAAAAACTTACCATTTTGATTTTAAAACTTAATAGAATTGTGGAAGCATACCTCAGTGTTACTATGGCCAAGTTACATTTCCTATGGTTGTAGTTTTAGCTCATTTCCACTTTTTAACTATTATAAACAATACTGCAGTGGACTTCATAGTCCATACAACTTTTTGCTATATTTTAAAATTAGGATTCTAAGAAGAGGATTTCTGGGTCAAAGGAAATAAACTTTTCAAGGTTCTTGATTCTTATGACCTAATTGCTTTCCAAAGAGCTTATACTTGTGTTTCAACCTGCAATGTTGAGAATACCCATTTCATTCCAACAGTACCCGTATTAATTAGTATCATGAAAACATTTGCTAGCTTAAGAGGCAATTTTCATTTCTTTGATTGTAACTGAGATTTGATGAACTTGGAATCAGGCAGGTTCAGTAGCAGGGACTAGAATGCACCTAATCTAGTTTACAGAGATTTATTGTATGGCATGCTTTGCAGAAGACACAGGCCTAGTTTGGGCTTTGAGATATGCCTTTGAGAGTGCACCATGGAAGGGTCACAGGAAGGCCTGCTCCTGCCTTCCAGCTTCCTACAGCTGGAAAGTCATTGCAGGAGAACCAGAGAGCCCACCACAGTGTTTGCCAGGGGAAACAGCAGAAGCAGCACAGAACATGGCTTTATCTCGCTTCTGCCTTCCAATTTAAATAACATCCAGAACCATCGCTAAAAGGGAGTCCAATAAACATTGTTTTGAGATTTTCAGCTTCTACGGTACAGGAAGACCCACAAGAAGGCAGGTGGCATGGATGTTAGGTGCTGGTCTCCCATATCCACCACAACATTGTTCATTTGTTTATGATGTTTGTTAGCTCGTTATGTTGCCTCTTAAATGAAGTGTCGATTTTTAACCCTTTGTGGGCTAACTTGTATAGGAAGTTGCCAGAGATGAGAAAGACAGAATGTCATTATTTCTAAGAAGCTTATGGCATTGTCTCTGGCAAGGAGGCAGTGGGCACTCTAGCAGTGTGAAGTAGAGTAGGCGTGGAGCCCCATGTCCTCACTGATGTTGGAGCAAGGAAAATGTTATTCATTTGGAATGGTAGTGAATGTACTGGCTCAGTTCCAGGGAAGTCTCGCAGGAGGTTAAAGGGGTCTGGAGGCCTCCCATATTTTTTTATAGCCACTATCTTCTTTCTCTGTCAAAACAGGATGGAAATGTCATGTTAGCATCTTTGGAGAAGGAGCCACAGATTGGGTGACTGCAGCTGCTCTGAGGACCAGGAAAATCCTCCCACCCATCATATGGGGTGCACCACCTGTGCCCAGTAAATATCCGGAGAGGTGAGTGGTGGAACCTGCTCAGCTCTTTAAGAGATTTGTTCTTTGGATTCAACTAGGGATCCCTCCAAAGGGGTCTGCTATCTGTGTCTGGGTTCCTGGACAGATTTGATCTCTACCAGGAGCATTTTCAGATCCAAAAACAAAGTAATTGCTCTGTATTCCTTCTAAGTGGGTACACCCCATTACTGAACTTGAAAATGAGATCTTTTCCAAATAGAAAAATATTAACTTTGTGGTAAAACTCTTTACCTCTCTTTCCAGCTACTGTGTTCTCCATAAAAAAGAAAGATGGATGTTCTGCTCCCAAGAGCGTACAATGTTCACCTGAGTTCGACCAGCTGGGTCAAGTATTTGCTCCTGCAGCACCGCCTTTGTAGAGCTGAACCTTGGGGTGCCCACATTTCACCCACATCCAAGAGCTTGATGAGTAGTAAACAATCATCCATGCATTGACTTACCAGAATTACCCGAATCAAACCCTGGTTAGAGCAGAATCATCATATCCTAATTCAGTGTTTCTCAAGCAAAGACTTACATTCATGCCCTGCTACTAAGGGGTTATGAGGTCAAAGCATTTGGGGATATGTTGTATCCAATTTTTCCCCTTCAGCAATTTGAATTGTTTATTAGTACATTAAAGGCCCTCAAATATAACAGGTCCTCAAATAAAAAAATTTTTTTTGAATATCTATTTAACTAAATCAAATAGATTTAGTTAGATTGATCTTTAGTTGGGTTTTTCTCAAATTTATCTGAGTGTGACTATGGGCCACAGTTAGTATGGTAAAATGATTAACATCGAAGAAACAATAAATCTTGACAAAATGACTTAAGAATCACTACCTTAATTTATTCTCCATGACTTGGGGCAGCACCACTTCTGGTCTTGTCCAAAGAAATAAGTTTATGAGGTTAGAGATGAACCATACTTAGTTCAGCCAAGATGTCTGCATGAAGTCCCTCAAGGAGTCAGCCCTTTTCAACTGGGAGACCTCCAGAATAAACAAAGATGTTCATGAATTTGGGGGGTTCATTGGGCAGTACCAACCATACTGCCCAATTCAACATTTTGGGTTTTTTTTTCTCTGACTGTTTCAGTAATTGATAATCTCAAAATCAGTAAGGAATTCACCTGGTCACTGACACAACTGAAGTCTTCTGGTATTCAAATATGCCTGTGATAGACAGAACGATTCCCTGCCTCCCACCCCACAAAGACATCCACATCCTACTCCTGTGAATGTGTTGTCTTACATGGCAAAAGGAACTTTCTAATTAAGCTAAGAACTCTGAGATGGAGAGACTATCCTGGATTATTTGTGTTAATCTAATATAATCACAGGGGCCTAATAAGAGGGAAAGAAGAGGGTTAAAGACAGAAAAAGAAGATAGGACAAGGGAAGCACAGGTTGATGTGATACACTTTGAAAATGGAGGAAGAGGCCACAAGCCAAAGAATGCAGGCTGCCTGTAGAAGCTTGAAAAGGCAAGGAACTATTAATAGATTCCTCCCTTGATCCTCCAAAATGAATGCAGCCCAATCTACACTTTGGTTTTAGCCTTGTAAGACTTAGTTTGGACTTCTGACCTCCAGAACTATAAGATAATAAATTTGTGTTGTTTAAATGCAGTAAATTTGTGGTAACTTGTTACAGTGACAATGGGAGGCTAATATAATGCCTTCATCCTGCCCTATCTCGAACTGGCACAGGCTGTATAATCAAACTTAGAGAGTCTACTCTAAAAGGAGATTACACTGATCTAGAAGGAGCCAACTCCCAAAACTTCCTCCTTTCTGTCTGCCTCCAGAAGCTGACCCTCTATGAGAGCCCCTGTGAGTCCCACATGGGACTCACTGGTTGTGATCAGAGCTGCTCAAGGCATGGAAAGACCCCTCAAAGGTAAGCTCAGACCACCAGAAGCAAGAGCAGTTGAGACAGACTTGGGAGTGCAGGCCCAGAGCAAGGACTGTGAGCTACCTTCTTTGATGGCTTTGATTTTACCTTCTGCTGCAGACATGCAGCCAGCACCCCAAGTAGTTTCCCTCGTACTGGAAACTAGAACACATATCGAGAGGCGGTTCCATTCCAGGAACAGGAAAATCACGTGACCAAAGGAAGTCATGGCCATACATCTTGGACATAACAAATAGAAACACGGTGATAGAACCCACATGTATGGCACGTGAGGTTTAGGGCCACTCAGAGATGGTCCTGGGAGGCCCAGCCTGTTGGAATGTCTTGCCCTTTCGAATATGCCACTCCACAGACATCTTCATGGAAATTTTAATTTCTGTCTCTTTTGTCTGTATCAGCTATACTCTCTATAAAGAAGATCATCTACCTTCATGGACTCCCAAGCTACTTCTTGTTTTCTTTTTTGTTTATTTAGGAAGAGGGTAGGAGAGTATTGTATCCTTTTTCATTTCATCCCTTGGTGGGAAT
Organism: Avahi laniger; assembly: GCA_963575035.1. Lineage (NCBI taxonomy): Eukaryota > Metazoa > Chordata > Mammalia > Primates > Indriidae > Avahi > Avahi laniger. Next base: position 19,894 of record CAUYSK010098167.1, on the reverse strand, counting down.
CCTGGTTTAGAAGACAATTTTCAAAGCCTTTCATAGTAATGATTATCTGTCTACCCTCCTCTTCCCACAAATTATGGCCAGATGGATAGTATCAATCAAGTCCTAGAGTAACACCTTTGCTGCTAGACTCCCTAAAGACAGTGTGATAACTCACCCATTTCACTTTGATGTACCATTGTCCTCCTTTACCTGGAACAGCCTTGACAGTATGGCTTCCAGTCCCACCACTTCCTCACTCTTCCTAGCACATTAATGGTCTAGAAGCTGGTCAGAACCTAAGGGAGCTACAAGGACATGTACCTCTTTGCTATTCAAATTGTGGTCCCTCAGAATCACTTGGGAGCTTATAAGAAATGTAGAATCTTGGTCTCCATCATGGACCTGCTGGATGAGAAACTGGATTTTAACAAGAGCTCCAGGTGACACTGGGATTTAGAAGAAACCATAAACCTACCAGTGGCATAAGAAGGCCTGGGATCAAATTGTGGGAAAGCAAACCATGGAGGCGATGGAATACCCTGCCCATCAGAGGTGGATGCCATCTATTTGGGCCTTGTCAGTGTTAGATGCTGTTATTCTGACGGCATTCCCATGCGAGCTGTTTCCTAACTTTGATTTTTACTCCTCGACACTGCTCTGAGCGTGCTGAGAACTTGCTGTTGGGGTAACCAACCATCCCGGATGCTGGGGACTGAGGCGGTTCCCAGAACATGGGACATTTGGTTTTAAATCCAAGACAGTCCCCTTTTATAGTGCTGGTGGGAATGTAAAGTGGTGCAGCCACTGTGAAAAACAGTTTGACAGTTCTGCAATAATTTAATATAGAATTACCATATGGCCCAGCAATTCCACTCCTAAGGAAATACCCTAAAGAATCAAAAGTATATATGCACATAAAAACCTGAGCAGGAATGCTCATAGTAACACTATTCACAATGGCCAAAAAAACGAAGAAACCCAAATGTCCATCAACTGCTGAAGAAATAAAAAGTGCTTTAGCCATGTGATGGAATATGATTCAGCCATAGAAAGGAATGAAGTACTGATACATCCTACAGCATAGATAAACCTTGAAAACACTATGCTGAGGGAAAAAAGCTAGTTACAGAAGGCCATTTGTTGTATGATTCCATTTATGTGAAATGTCCAGAATTAGAAAAATTCATAGAGATAGAAAGCAGATTAGTGGTTGCTGAGATCTGAGGGAAGAAAGAACAGGGAATTAATGAGTATGGGGTCTCCTTTGGGGTTATGAAAATGTTCTGTAATGCTTGCACATCTTACTGGAGAGGGTCTGGGTCAGAGGAGTGGATATGACAACCCACTCTCCCCTCATGCGGGAACCTAAAGGTTGTAGAGTCCTCTACTTGGTAGATCAGGGGACACCCAAACCCTGCCATGCCAGAGCCAGGGCCTCAACAGATGCGCATGCTGAGGGATAGACAGGGAGAATGGACCAGTCAGTAACAATTCCTCAAACACTTGTGCTCAGTTGATCACATCTAATAAATGTTCTCTGGCTGAGAATCTAGATGACTCCTCCCTGGGGTCTCTGCATCTGGGGTGGGAGATTCACAGGAAGCTGTGACAGGCATCCAGATTCCAGCAAGTGGGTTTTCGAGCCACCCTGGCAGCCCCTGCTCCTTTGCTGCCCATGTCTCCTCACATTGGACCTCCTGGGCCTCAGTCTCACTTTCTGTTTAACCTATTCTTGGACCTGGATCCCCACTCAATGCACAACCTGTGGGTTTTGTTTATCAACTGTCAAGGGGAGAAGTGTCCACTTCTGCCCATTCCTGGGCTCCAACCCAGTCATTGCCTGACCCCAGCTGTCACAGGGGGGAGATTAGACAGGGCTGATGATTAAGGGGTTAGTGGTATTGGGGAGATCATTGACACTGGAGACCTAATGGGTAAAAAGGAAAAAGCTAGAAATGTGGTTTCACTGGGTGAAAAGCAATAATAATTGAAGCATTTATGAAAATGTTTATCATCTATATTTAATTGCTCTGTAGCATAAAATGATTATGTATATTGGTAAATATGTATTCTATTAATATATTGTCACTTCAGATTTCCGCATTTAACCCTCTATGAGTTTATTCAGCCTTCATAATTTATTGCTCACACAGCATGGTCATCTGCTTCCAACCTAGAAAATTAGTGGGCCTGTTCCTCGGGCTTATGAGCTATCAGTTCTACGCCTTGACATTGTGCCTGGAGATGCAGGGCAGAAGTAGTTTGGTGGTTTCTCAGCCCAAGGTTGAGTAAACAGATGTCCCAGAGTTGATTTTCCCCAGAATAATTGCATACAATGAGCACAAATGTTTAATTAATCAGGAATCTTGTGCTTATTATCTTTTTTCTGGGTTTCCACTGATAATGACCCAGAGGAAAATTCTTTTCCTTTGTGGGAATGATATTTTATTTAAAGGTTTTCATTTCATCATCTGATCCTCCCATACCCTCCCCCCCTTCTCTAGTAAGGAAAAGAGAAAGAGACTGAAATGAATACCTGTGACCATCAGCAAAAGGAAGGCACACCCCAGCTCGTGACCGTGAAAGGCAGCCATGCGGCTGCATGGAGGGCAATTTCAACACTCACGTCAGTCTGAAAACTATGCTGAAGTCAGAATAATTTAATACTTCATATTTACTTGATGCAAACTTTTCTCCTCAAAATCAAAGTTGGGAGAAGAAGGAAAGGGAGTTAAGAAAAGGTTTGACGACATCAGAAAATAGACAGTTGTGTGTGAAATCAGGTTCGAGTTCTGAGGACTAAACATCACAGTACTGCTGACTCACTAATGAAGGACCCACTCGCCAAACCTGGTACATGACACAAAGCATTAATCAGGACATTGTTTGCATGAAAGGGCTGAGTTTTCCAGTGGGTAATCATCAGGGAAACCCAGTCAAGGGCGAACAAGGACGGCAGCCCTGATTAATTAAACATCTGCACCCGGGCTAAAAGCAAGACTTACCCTATTGGTTGCATAAGCGCTATTGATATTAATGCCACACATGGAATGGGGAAATATTGTCTGCTAAAATCCACTCTGTATGGGAGCATACCAAGTTATGTCTTTTTATATCATTTCAGCTTCGTCCTGTGTTCCTAGATGTGAGGGGTTCTGGGCAGGGTGATGGTACACAAAACCCATCTCTTCAAGGAGAAGGCAGTATTTGAACTAGCCTCGAAGCGTAGGTTAAATTTGACATCTGGGGGAAGGCTGTCCCTGGAAAGGAATTCCAGGGAGGGGGCCCGGGATGAGCAAAAGCAGAATGCCTGGAGCCATAGGATGTACCTTGATAGCCATGAGTTTCAGTCTGATCAGAGGCCAGGGACTGTAAGGTCAGTGGGAATCAGTGTTGTAAAGGTAAGATGCCAGATTTTGAGGTTCATTCAGAAAGCCATAGAAGTTACTGGAAGTTCCTTGGGTGGTGAGTGGGTGGCATGACCACAATGGTGTCCCCAGAAGAATTATTTGGAGTAGTAGGGAGAATGGATGACTGAGTAGGAGAGAGACCGACCAGCTGAGGGACCTGTCAAGATGGTGCCTAGCAACGCAGGTACTAAAGAACTGGCAGCCAAAGAACAGGTCCAGTTCAAAAGGGAAAAGATTGTTTCAGATAAAGCCTAACACAAAAAAGAGCTATGGTGAGGTTGCCAGATAAAATGTAGGACACCTGTATTTGGGACACACACTAAAAATTATTTGTTGATTATGTGAAATGCAAACTTGTCATCCTGTATTTTTGTTAAGTCTGGACGCTGTCAGTTACCTGGACGCTGTTACCTAGGCGCTGTCAGTTACCTGGTGTGGCAGCTCTCAGGTCTCCAATTGTAGGAGATCAGTGACTGGGGCCTCTGCTGCTGTGCTCCAAAGTTGCTGCATTTGTGTCAAGGCTGTGCTTCCCATGGGCTCCTCCCAGCCAGCGGCTCAACATGGCGGAAGTTGCTAACCTGGACACTTCTCTGATGCACTTAGGACTTTGGCTCCAGGACTTCCCACAAAGGCCTCACCGAGATTCCCTTAGCCCTGCACTGCAGTCTAAGATGCTTCCACCCAACCCCCTTCCTTCACACTCTCCTTTTTTTCCTTTTCACAGGGTCAGACCTGCACTGCAGTCTGATGCGTCTCCCCACCTATCCTGGCTTCATCCACATTTTCTCTGTAGGCGCTTGCTCTAGTAAAAAGCCCTGCACATCTAATCCCATTCTGGCATCTGCTTCTTAGAAGATCTGGACTAATGTACTGTACCTGGTGTTCAAATGGAAGAGGTCAGGAGCTGGCCTGAGAAAGTTTCAGATTATTAGCTGTGGAATAGGAACCAATGACAATTATAAGGTAACAGGTGGGAAAAGGAGAGAGTGGGGAGGACTTGGGACAAAATTTTCTGGTTTGTGTTAGTTTTACTTAGTTCTTGATGAAGAGTGTACCCCCAAATCATGCATAATACATTAAAAATGCTCATATTTCCTTCCCACAAAAACTCTGATTTAGGTCTTAGATATTGTTCATCTCTGATTCTGATGTTCACTCTTGATTGAAAAACCTTGTTTTAAAGGACCTAGATTGGGGTGGTAAATAGATTTTGTTTCAAGAGGAACTCTGATACATTGCTAATGACCTTGGAGGGCTGTGCTGAGTAGAGCCGGAGAAAAGGGCACTGGGACCGATCAGCAGGGTCTATCAAGGTTGGGGGAATGGGAGGGCAGGATGAGTGCTATGTATTTATCATCCCTGCTGGTGTTGATGGACTCTTAGAGACAACGTCCTGTACCTGAAAGGAGGTTATTGCTGTAGTCCGAGAAAGAAGCAGGAGGGCCTGAAGCAGAACTGAGGCAAACGGGGTTAGAGAGGAAAAGATAGGGAGGTAAATGTGAGATTTGGGAGCTAGTTCCCATCAACTTGGGAACCAAATTGATGCACAAGGTAAAGGAAGAAAAGACTCAGATAAGATTCTGAGGTTTCAATGACAAAGGGATGTGTGTGTTCAACTAGTCAGGCAAGGGCCTGTTCCTCACAGCTGGTACCTTCTATGCATCCTCACCTCGCAGAAGGGCAAGGCAGCTCTCTAGGACCTCTTTTATAGGGGCACTAACCCTCATGACTTGTCATCTCCCAAAGACCCCACCTTCTAATATCATCACCTTGGTGATTAGGTTTCAACACATCAATTTAGCAGGGGCAGGTGGACACACACATTTAAACCACAGCTGACGGATAATTTGAGTTACTCTTCAGATACGTAGCAGTGACAGCCGCGGCAGCAGCAGTAGTCACCATCGTCAGTCTGACTTTCTATTTTCTATGGCCATTGTACTTGCCTGTGTGTTTTTATACGGATGGAATATTTGGATGAATAGGTAAATGCACAGGTTCATATTTAGTTATATATGCGTTTGTTCTTTATATGTAAAAAGGTATGTAGCCATTTCATCTGTTCTGAAGTACTTCAGAAACTTTCAGTATATAGCCTACTGTAAATGCATATCGTTCAATTTATCTTTACTGGGAAAAGAATGTTTTTATTGAAAGTGGGTTTAGATTAAGAATAGGAACAATACTTCATATTCAAGAGTAGCCATTTGCATGGTGTGTTAAGGACAAAAGAACATCTGTCTGGCCCTGCCTCACCCCAGGAGGTCCCACGCTTGGTTGGGTGCACACCCACAGGGTGGGAAGAGGTGACAGAGGCTCTGGGCTTGTTACCACAGAATTCAGAGAACCTGACTCACTTCCCTTCCCAAGCAGCAGGGCCTGGTCTGTGGTGGTGGCTCACCACACTGGCTAGGAGCTTGCCTCTCTTACCATTCCTGCTCCATGTGATCTCTTCCCAGTGCCAGCTCCCGGCTTTCCATCTGGGGGACGCGTACATTTTTTTCAAGAGGGTGGAGGGAAAATCAACATTAAGATGAATGGACTTCAAATCATGAAGAGAGTGAAAATGCTGGAAACTTGTGTCAATGATTCAACTTTCAGGGGCACAAGAATTCACTGGAGACAAGGAGAACAACCAAGTGTAGTTCTGAAGCCAGAGTTGTGAGTTTAAGAGCTCATTTAGAGAACTCACCGTATGCAACAGGGCCATGAAATCGGCTGGTGAATTTTGCCCACATTCTCTTCTTTCTTAATGGTGGTGGTGGGCTGAGCTCTAAAATGAAGTTTATGTTTAAGAGCATTCATTTGAAAATAGGTTCTTCAGCTTGCATTTATAAAAATAACTTCTCCCAGCTGGAACACAAACACATGTTCCACATATGTGGGCATTCTATTGGATAACATGCTAGTGAATACCCACAAAAATAAATTATTAATATAATTTTAAGTAGCATGGGAAATTTGTAGTGAATGATAAATTCAATATTTCACACCAGAAAAGCTTTTAAAAATGTTCAGTACCAATCTATAACATGTGTGAGATTGTACGTATACTGACCACCAGACCCTCTCTTCGTTGTATTTGTCAGCAATAACTTAGTCAAACTACAGGCACAGTGTTTATTGTGATATGCTAAATTACCTGAATCTGTTGTACCCTGATTTCTCTCTATAAACCCAAGTTTTTCACTGCCAGGGAGCTGTTCTCTCAACTAGATCTGTACAGGGCTTTAGGGAAACCGATGACCAGTTAAGTTAGTCACAGATGTGAATTTCTTATGGCCCGCCCGAGGACAGCCCAGAGAATGTGTTTCCCAGCTGCGAGAGATACACTGAATCCTAATGTGCAACCACTTCCTGAGGGCTAGATATGATCCCTAGCCACCAAAGTGGGCCATTTTTGATGAGGTCTAAGTAGGTGGAACATGTCGAGGTGGAGTAGGTGCCGTATCCCGTGATCTATCATCATGCCCCCAGCCAGGGCTCTGTGGGGATGTGGCGACTCACTGGGCTGGGCCCTTCCCCAGTCCCCAGTGCTGATTCTCCAGCAGACAGAGCACAGCCCGCACTGCTCAAGTCGCAACATGGCGCCAAATGGGCCCCGAGAGAAATATTTTCAAAGGCCTTTTTGTCCAGGAATGTATCTGTGCTGAGGAAGGGAATGTTATGCATGGCATGCACGGATGGGCTTTCAACCCACCCAAGTCCAAACCTCATTTTCTCTCTGAGAGAGAGGAAGGTGGCGGGGGAGGGAGCCAGGAGGGCAGGGCGCTGCCAACATTCAAGTGGGAAGGGCCCTCCTCTGGAATGAGCATGCTGGCAGAGGCATGAATTTTAGAAATGTTGTGGTGAACAAGACACCAAGATTTATTTTAAAATGAAAGATTTATGAAAATAGCCTGGTACCAGAGGGGGAAAAAAAGAGGCTTGAGAGTTGAAATAGATGATGGTTTGCAAGCTTGGATGACGTGGAGCATGAGAGAGTGAGGATGTGGAGGGCCCGCTGGTCACTGGCGAGAGCCCAAGAGCAGAGTCCCATGGAGGGTGTGGGACCGGGGCGCAGGCACTGCTCTGTGGGCCTGACTGATCGCCTCGCTTCCACACGAGTCCCCCTGACCTGGGAATGGGTTTCCTCATCTCCTCATCGGTGCAGGGAGTGGAGAACCAAGACACATTGTTGCAAGGCCCAGACATCTAGGTTGGCTCCAAGAAGCAGACAGGTAGGCCAGGATTAATGATGGGGGCGGGGAGGAAAGAAGCAGACAGGAACTTACTGTAAGGATGAAGTGTAACCCCAGGACCTGAGGAAGGAGTGAGAATCAGGGCAGCTGTAGGGGTGTGCTTGTGGCACAACAGGGACAAATGGGCAGGCTCTGTAGGGCCTGGGTTCTAGGTTTAATTAGCTCTAAGTTTTCTGTCCTAGCACAGCTCTTGCCCAAGATCCACTCCAGGGGGATATTCCAGGTGGTCCAGCCTGGGTCACGTTCTCAGCCATTGGCCAAGGAGCCACAGAGGAGAGGTTCTCCAGAGGAAAATTGAGAGGCTCTCATCAGAGAAAGGGAAATGGAGCTGGACAACCAAGAACACCAGTGTCCACTGTGTAGGGTTAGGACAAAACCTCCACCAGGCGTCGTCTCAGGCACCACGGAATCACAGAAAGGTGGGGCTTAGTAGGTGTCTGATGCTACTGTTTTGCATGCGTCACTGCGTTCACTTCTCACAATGGCCCTGAGAGAGGAAACCGAGGACAGAGAGGCTCAGGAAATTGTCCGGGTTTTCATGACACCCTGGGCTAAAATTCAGTTGTGGGGTCCCAGGGCAAGTGTGCCTCCCGGTTATTGGGGGTACCCACACAGGGAGCTCCAGGGAGGAGGGGAGTGCAATGGTATTTTCCAGCCTGAAGCTGCCCCAGAATTCTGAATGCTTGAGATATGCATAATAGAATATTTTCACCTAAGCTCCTTAATATAAATTTGAAGATGGAGTGCTTATCCTATATCTTAAATATTTTCAGGAATGCTGGAAGAGGGAAAATGTACCCTCTAGTAGCATTTCTAGAAAGAATTACTTGGGGAAAGGAAGGTACACTATGGACCAACAGGTGCTGGGCTTGGTCACATTCTTTGGGCCACTGCAGAACCTCTTTGTTTCTGTTGTGAGATGCATGTCTTCAGTCATTGTGTTGTTGAGGTTCCCACCGATGGCCTATGGGCCCTCCTTACAATGAGAGGCAAAGATTTAATGGTTTAAAAAGGGAGGCTACCTAATTTGACACACATTTAGCACACACATTTGACACATTTTGTACATTCTTGCACTTGAATAACACCACCTGTAAGCTGGTGAGATGGTGTTTTCTACGGGTGGTAAACTGCCCTTTTTACCCCATTGTGGGAAGGGAGGACTCGTACGTTTTTTCCACAGTAATTTGATTTCACCCAAGAACAACTGCAGGAGCTACTGTTGGGAATGCAATCCAAGGCCCAATGTTGACGTCATTGTTCGTATTAGATGTTTGAGGGCCCATGACATAGTTGCGTTGTATTGAACTCCTCAAGAAAGCCTCTTGTCATGAGCTCTTTCTTTCGGAACAGGCAGGGGGCCAGCATTCTCGCTGTTGTGATGGAGACCATCCCAATCCTGGGGGACAGGTGACTTGAGTGTTTTGAAGAGCTAAAACAGCCGGAAACTTTGGCCGACAAAGCTTCCCTGGATCTCGGGTTGGCGCTACAATCATCTTTTTCATGCTGTGAGTTTTATTCTCCTCTATTCAGTTTTCTAGTTCTGTGGGACCAAGGGGTAGCTTGGACAGTGGGGTCTAACCTCCTCTTCCCCAAGGCAACCTTAATGAATATACAATTTGAGTAGAAACATCGCATACTTGATATGCATACACAGTTTCAAATTAAGTCGGTTAGTCTCCGTCTTTCAACCAGATGGCTTCCTCTAAGACCTTTTCTAAAGAAATTTTGGAAATTCCATTAGTAGGCTGAATCTAATGCACTATGTACTTAGAATAAAGAAAACCTGGACATGGCAGCATTTTGTAAGGGGAACTATTTTCTTAGCTCCCAAGTTTTGACTGCAGCTCTCAGCTAATCCAAATATATATTTGGAGAGATCCTTTAACTTGGGTCTTAAAAACAAGAAGAACATATTAAGAAAGAATCCACAAGATGATTTGAACTACAAATATTCTAATACATAATTAACATAAACATTAATGTATGCAAAAACCTAAACACAGGGATCCATTTTAAAATTTTTCAGTTCCTTCCCTCTAAATCCCTTACACAGGTGTGCCTAGAATAATGGTCTTCGTTTTTGTGGGATATTTTATCTTAATGTAATGTCCAAGCTCACAGATGACTCCCTGCCATGAGGGTCTATGGGGAATGTCCCTGCCTGTCATAGGGCTCTTATTTATGAACTAAAGAACATTCTCAATCTTTGGCATATGTGCTAATTTCAAAGTCCACTCCAGGCTTCAAGCTTTTATGATGACTTTTAAAAGAGGTTACTTTCCTCCAGCATTCTCTGCTAACTGCCTGCCTCAAGTGACTTATTTCACTAAGAAAGATTTATTTATTTATTTATTTTTTGGCATGTCCTTGCAGCTTTCAGTCTTTCTTTGAACACTTCCTGCCCACTGCCTCTATGTGCTGCATTCTCCCCTTACTGAAGATTGGAGGAAGTATTTGATATTTTGTTCCAACAAATATTTCTTCACTATTTACTGTGTCAATCACTGGCTGGGTGTTGTGTGGAAGAGTAATTTCCAAATTTGGTAGGAGTTGAAAATAAATTCTGTTGCTATGCAGAAACATCCTCACCTTGATCTTCCCTGTGAGGCACCATCAACGCCCTTCTTGGTTACAACAGCTGACTCCTACCTTTACTAACTTTGTGCCCACAGTGGGGACTACACAGTCATTGAGGGCAGAGAAGAACAAGAACAAGGAGAAGTGATGAAGGAAAGTTATTGGTTGCAGAGATACTATTTTTTTCCTCTAACGATCATTTCTTCTCTTCCTCTAAGCCCTCTTGCTGCAAAAGTTCTCTCTTCACAGACCAAAAGGGAGTTTCCTGAATGCTAGAGACTCTGTCTGTCTATAGCTGATTGTATTAGACATGGCTCCCTGACTCAAGGTAAGCCATTTAGTCTGAAGACACAGGAACAATGTTAGTTGTCTTAGGAACTTGAATTGGAAAGGCGAGTAGTTGTGAATGCTGAGATGTACATTTTGTGGTTTCCATGATAGGCCAAGTGCAGCCAAGAAAGACTTCAGCATAGGGAGACAACAGAGAAATGTATTGGTCTTAACGAGCAGTCTGGTCATGGAAAAATATCTCACAACTTTCAATCAAGAATTCTGAACCAAGAACCTAATGCTTTACTTGGGTTCGCGGTTTGAATTTATGCTATATATGTGGTCCAGGAACATCCAAGATGAAATGTTGACATAAAAATATGATTCTATACTGTTCAGCCATAAAAAAAAATGAAAGCCTGCCATCCATGGAAACATGGATGAACCTGGAGGGCATTATGTTAAGTGAAATGTCAGGCACAGAAAGACAAATGTCACATGTTCTCACTCATATGTAGGGGCTAAAAAAGTTGTGCTTATAGAAGTGGAGAGTAGAATTCTGTTTACTAGTGGCTAGGAAGGGGAGTAGGGAGAAGGAAGAGGGAGAGGATGACTAATGGATACAAAATTATAGTGATATAAGAGGAATAAGTTCTAGTGTTCTACAGCACTGTAGAATGACAATGGCTAACAATAATTTATTGTATATTTTCAAACAGCTAGAAGAGGGGATTTTGAATATTTCCAACACAAAGAAATGACAAATGTTTAAGGTGATGAACATGCTAATAATCCTGAATTGATCATTACACATTGTATACATATATCAAAATATCACCCTATACCCCATAAATATGAACAATTATTACAAGTCAATTGAAAAATAAATAAAAACGTGATTCTAGGACATGATGCCATGCAATCATTAACTAAACACAACACTCTCTAGTAAGTCACACCCTCAACCCAGGCTACACAAGATACCCATAGATTAAACTCCACTGAAGATGAGCTCACTTTCCAAAACTGCAAAACATTTTAGCAAACAGTTCTCCATGAGAGAGAATCAGCAGCACACACATCAGGATCAGAGTCCCAAGAACTTCAGATAATAGATGCAGTGTATAAGGATGGTGAGTATGTTTAAAATGATTAGAGGCATAAAATAAGGAATTGAAAACATAATAAATAATAATAAATGTATAAAAAGAAAACATAGACTATGAAAAAAGAAAACACAGACTTGAAAAATAAACAAATTTAACTTCTAGAAGTAATAACTATAATTATCGATTTTAATGGATTAGACATAGCTAAAGAAAAAAGTTGTAAACTAGAAGAGATCTAATTTCAACTCAGGCTGAATCACAGAAACAGAAGCATATGAGAGAGCAACTGAAGATATGGAAGATATAATGAGACAGAATAAGAGTTTTAAAAGAAGAGAACAGAGAATGAAGGAGAAGAAATATACAAAGAAAAAAAGACTGAGAATCTTTTTCAATAGTTAAAAGATAAAGATCATGAGATTCAGGAAGCACAGCAAACCGTGAGCTGAATAAGTACATGTGAATCCAGAACTTAAGTCCACTATAATGAAATTAAAACAAACAAAAACAAAAATAAAGCAACTACAGAGAAGATTTTCCTTTGCAGGAAATATGATTAGACAGAAGACTTCTCAACAGCAGAAACAGAAACCAAAAGTCAGTAAGATGATATACCCAAACACTAAGAGAAAATAATTGTCAACTTGCAATTTTAAATCAAGCTAAGTTATTACTCAACAACAAATAGGAAATTAAGAAGTTGTTGTTTTGGTCACCAAAAACTCTCATGAAAGAACTGATAAAGGATTTATTTCAAGTAGAAGAAAATTGAAATAAAAAGGAAGGAGTGAGATCTAAGAAGGGAAATTAAATCTAATCAAATATTGTCTATAGAAATTAATAATATTGACAAATTTTAAGAGTATTAAAGTTGAAATGAAATATTGGACAACAATAATATATAAGAAGGGAGGCAGATGATCACAGCTCTGAAGATTGCTGGGTGAGTATAGGTGACCTACTAATATTTTATTCTTTTCAAAGTCAAATATGTGTATTAAAAAGGTAAGGGGAACATCTAAAAAGGATGTACGTATATACAAAAAAAAATGAGATGTATAATTACCAAATCAGTATAATAGGAAAAGAAGAAATAAAGAAAACTGGATTAATACACTAAAAATTTGGAAAAAAGAAAGCAAAGATATTATATAGAGAGCAAGGCAAATACAAAACCCAAAATAAGATGGCAGAAATGAACTCTAAATAAATGTAAATGGACTAAATGCATCAATTAAAACTCAGAGATTGTTAACATGTATGAAAAATACAAATCTATGAGATTTATAAGAGACTTATCTAAAATATAAGGGCAGAGGAAAGAACAAAAGCAAAAGAATGAAAGATCTATAAGGCCAAAAAAAAAAAAAAAGGCTGAATATGGTTACTTGCATACTAAACTTAAGGGCAAAATACCTGATTAATTCCTGATTAATGATGAAGATTTTTTTTAAAAAAAAATACAATAATTCTAATACATGGATAATATCGTAGCCTCTAATATAAAGCAAAACTTGAATTCCCAAGAGGAGCAACTGTCAAATTACAATCATAGTAAATGTTTTAACACATCTATCTCAGGGAGGTAAAGCAGATTTAAAAAATTAGTGGGGAAGACTATGTGAATAAGTCTTTTTAGGAATGACAATGACACTTGTCCAAATAGTGCTTCTGGTTCCAGCTAAATGAGGTTTAGGGCCCTTCAACCTGAAATTCATCCGCAAAGGCAAACTTCCCGTAGCATACTCTTTTATGGGAAGTGGGGAGCTGGATTCTCTGACCTTCCCTCTCACCTGTGCAGGCCTCCCTCACCTGGCGGAGGCCCATTCCAGCTTTGACTCAAGGAGGGGGAGATTTTGGCATGTGAAGATTGCTGACCGTTATGTAACTTGGCTATGATTTTTTCCTTCTGCTTTTTAAATTAGTGCAAGCTAGTATGGCCTCAAGAATCTTCACACACAGCTGAGGCAGCAGAAAGTCAAGGTCACAGGCATTAGTTAGGATGCAGGCTAAACTGCTGTCACAAAGACGCTGAAAAACACAGTGGCTCAGATGAGATTATTTCCCTTCACAAACAGCCCAGTAGGCGGTCGGTAGTACCGGCAGGTAGGTGGCGCTGTTCCATAAAGTCATCCAGCTTCCTTCTGTTGCTCGACCAGCCCCAGGGTTGTCCTCTTCATCCCCACATCTGCATTCCAGCCCATGGGAAGGGCAAGCAGCTACTTTTAAAAGATGTGACCCAGAATTTGTACGCATTACTTTCACTCATGTCCCTTTCCTTGGAAATGAGCCACATGGCCACCGGGAGTCTGGGAAATGGTATCTCCAGCTGGGCAGCCATCTTTCTTGCTCCTTTGTGTGTGTGTGTATGTGTGTGTGTGTGTGTGTGTGTGTGTGTGTGTGTGTGGATACACCTGAGTGTGTGTGGGGTGTCATTCTATTGCCAGAGGGAAGGAAGTTAGACTGGGTAACGGCAGAAAATGAGCAGTGTCTGCCACGGCATAAAAGTTTATTACTAATCACAGCCCACTCATTGGGTGTAAGGGACATTGGAACCTCTCAGAACCTCAGTATTGCCATCTAGAAAGCTGTATCTCACAGAGCTATTATTAATGCCATCTGGGTTCTCTGTCAGCCCCCTGCTCTGTAATCCCTCCTCGGCACGGCGCAGGGCCCCTAGCCAGGCACACTGCGCTGGAGGCAGGGCAGCGTGTTGGAGGTGCGCCAATGGTTAGCTGGTCCTGCATCTGGCTGCTGTTACTGGAGCCCCTCTTTCCTTATCCTGACCCCCTTCTGGTCTCCTGGGCCTCCCTGATGAAGGGATTCTGCAGATTGATGGACTGTCACCTGGAATGTCGAGGCAGACCCCAGATCCCTGTGTTCTTGAAAGAAAGAAGGATTAATGAGCCCTCAGAATTGTCTCTGGGCTGGAGCTCATCTCAGTGTCTGCTCTGGCTGGGACGGCCCACCACAGAGAGAAAAGCAGGCAGCTGCAAGGCTTTGGTCATGCTGCCCTGTGTGTGACCTGTCAGGTTTTGTTTGTGATCGTTTGTGCCCAATGGTGCAGGTCACACGCTGAGCTCCTCCCAGGAATTTGATTGTTTGCAGTTGTAAAGTGCAGAAGCTTGGATCTGTCCGAGCAGAGGGTTAAATCATAGAGTGTTTTACAAGAGCAGCTATAGGGAATGCCTTGTTTTCTCCTTATATGGCTATTTTTCTCAGTCCAGAATCCCAGGGTGTATTTTACGTGGTTGAAATACACAAATGGAGTCACAGTCTTAGCCAAACATGCTATGTGGCTTTAAAATTAACAAGCCTTTCTCTGCTTCTGTACCCCAAACACACATTCACATGCACGGTTTCCGCTGAGACTGTGGAAAGATACTCCTTTTTTTTTTTCAGCCCAAAGTATTTGATGGGGGTGAATTTCTACAATTCCCTTGCTTTATGTATAAGAAATATGTCTTCTGAGAAGAGTAGTTTGCAAGCATGTGGGTCATACCTAAGCATCAAGGTTATAATGAGTGGCTACTGTATGTGGAGGGCATAAAAGCAGAATGGGGTACCAAACATTAAAATATAACAAGGAAAGACGTTTAGTGATAGTTCAAGATGACACAGGAGAAGTATCAGAAGGCAGAAGCACAGGGCGAGTAAGCATGTCAGCTTGTCACAGGCATGCAGAGGAAGGAGAGATCTGTTCAGACTGATGGGTTCAGGACAGATTTCACGGAAGAAGTGGAGGTTTGAACCATTTGGATTTGGCCAACTAGGTCAATGTGAGTCGGGGTGGCATTTGGGTGCAGGGAAAAGGGCTGACGGCAAACACAGAGGAAAGAAATTGAAGAAGCTTTTAGAAGAGTGCAAATTAATCCAGAGTATCAAGAGCAAATGGTTCCTGCAGGAGAAAAGGAACTTTAGGTGGAAAGTGTAGGCTGAGGCTGGGAGTGGACTGGGACAGCCAGGCTAAGGAGCCAGGGCTTTTGTTTCATGGTAAAGGGAAGGCACTGAAGATTTTTAGTACTTGTTTTGATCTCAACCAGTCTGAGTACCAGGATTTTCAATAATTTATGCCTCCAAAACTTTTTTTTCTTTTTGGCTAAGTTAGTGAATATCACTTAACCCAGAAAACTAGGATCGGATTAATTAAACATGATGCTTGGGTATTAAAAATAAGACTCCTTATCGAAATATCCCTACTGATGATTTCACATGTGAGAAATGCAGAGTTTATTATTGAGTATAATTCTTGGCCACACCTTTTGGAACACAAACTATAAACTCAGGTTTTGCAGGGAAAAGTTGATTGGCCAACTTTCATTTTTTTGTGGGCAGAGGGGGAAATTTTGGAGGAAAAATTTGTCATTGGATTCCGATCCAGAAACACCACATTTTGAGCAAGTTTGGATGGAAATTTGCATTTTGGGTGCATTTTGAAGATAAAATCTTGCCTGGGGATTTTGTCCCCAAAAGTCTGCTTTCTGAGTCTCATTAAATCTTCACTTTAGTTTTCTTCCAGAGATAAATCTGAGATTATTGTGCCTGTTATAATTGTGAAGAAACTGCCAAAGGGTTTTAACAACTTTCCCAGACTCGCTCAGTTATATCTTGGTGAAGCAAGACTCTTGGGAAGCTGGAGGGATCCAGGCAGTGTTTTGGAAGAGTGAGCTGGCAGTGGACGGGGTCCAGTGGATTAGAGGCGCAGATGTACAGTCAAGGAGGCAACCACCTTAGACCAGAGACCCTGCTGCAGCCAGGCAGGTGTGAGGCGGGAGCAAGGTGACGGGAATGAGGCATGAAAGAGAAAGCCCTTTTGAAGAGGATCATGAGAATTCTGGCTGAGAGAAGAGGCCACCACCAACCTAATGGACAGCCTCTGCAGGCCAGGTGGCAGGGTGGGCTTCTGGGCAGGACCCAGAAGCTTGAGCTTGAGCAAAGACTGAAAAGTTGAAGGCATTTGGTTCCCCAGGGACCCTGAACAAGTCATCTGATTTTTCTGAGCCACAGCTTCTTCCTGTGCAAAATAAAGTGAATTATAACCCCTGAAGGCAAAGTGTTAAAAGATTAAATGAAAAGTCTGGGTGGAGCATCTAGCTTAGTCCCTGGGACACTTGTGAACACTCACAGATTTTTTCAGTGAGTGCCATCAAGAACTGTCAAGCAGGTGAGCTAGCAATGATGTGGAGACCTGTGATTTCTCCAGGGGTGGATGGTAATGCAGTTTACGTCTAAGAAAAGAGAGAAGCTCCAAGGGAAAGTGTCCTGGAAAGTAACACTCTTTTTGTTATCATTTCTAATAGTTCATTGAAGAAGATCAGGGAGAAGAAACACATCCATATACACATAGTGTGTAAATTAAGTGCTTTCCAGACTTCCCCACTAAAATATATACATGTAACGAGGTTCAACTTATACCCTCTGGATGTATTATTAAAAAAAGAGTGCTTGCTCTGCTGAGGACAGGCTGTAGGTGAGCAAAATGCACCCAGGAGAGGGTGCCGACTGGTAGGTGCCCATTTGTAGGTATTAAGGGTCATTTGATGATGATTCTGTTTTCCCATTTTAAAAACCTCCTTCTAAAGTATTTAGTGCTTGCAAGGGGGAGGGCCAGGGTTCTGGGTTGCTTGCACAGGTATTGGGTGAGTGTTCAACCAGGGAAGTGTGGTGAGCCCAGGACATTTCTGATCCAAGATTCAGTGTTGAAATACATAAGACCACAGGATGGTGAAGCCAGAGAGGTTGGGGAAAATCGGGATACCTGTATAGGTTCTATATAATTGTTCACTATCAAAATATATGTTTTTTTGCAAATGTTTATTGTAAAATCCATTGTGTAATACAACTCACTCTTGCCTCTGCAGAACAAAATCATTATTATATTTTCATGCTATTATTAATGCTGTCAATATATCCTTGTTTCTGTATCTTGGATGATTCTGTTGTTAATTTATTATGACCATACGATTTATATTGGGGAACTACATTACCAACATTTATTTAGGGTGGTGAAGAATGATAGATAAATTAATTTTGCAAGATCACAGAACATGAGGATGAGTATTGAAGTATTGAACCTGGCCAGTTCTGAAGATGATAGCAGATTTAATAAAACCATTCTTGGAAATAAAAGGTGTTCAAAAGTCCTACCACATTATTTGTTTTGCATTGTTATTTTTAACATGGATTAAGTGCACTCAGCACCAAAAGGGCCACATTTACCTTCTGAGGAGGGACCAGTGCTGGAGATCTTTGGTTATCAGATGTGGCTTTGTTCCTTCCGTCTTCTTTCTTAGACCTTTTCCTACAATATTTACTTGCAGAGCATACGCTATCTATCCATCTCTTCTAGTAAATTTCAGGGAGATTTCAAGAAATCAAAATACTGAATCTTAATATAGGACCATTAGGAAGAGTTACAATCTTGCCTGGGTTTCAAAGAACAATTCGGTGCCCTGGTGTCACAGATATGTCCATTTTAGTTGCCTTTTCCCTTTTCCCAGGGCCCAGGACGCATGCCCAGCATAGGCGAACCCAGCCAAGGAGCGAGAGCTCCCTGCTCACTGGGGAAAACCGTGCCATTTATTCTGAGAATGTGCAGAAACAGCACTTGATTGGGAAGAGGCCTTAGGTCATTTATCTCTCACTTTTAAAATGATGAGATCGATGTGTCTCCCCCGGGGGCTGTCCCCCTTCTGTTCAGCAACAATGCACTACTTCTTTGCAGGGAGAAATATGCTTCCAATAAGGGGGAAGGAGGCAGGGGTGGTAGTAAAGGGGATCAGGCAACTTTCATTGAAGGATTCGTTTTTGATTTAAATATTTTGTTCTAATCTCCAACTTCCTTTTTAACTTGGCAGAATGACCAAAAGAAAAACAGTGTCCCTCCCTGGCCCAGTTTACAGCCTGCCAGAGCAGAGGATCTGGTTACTTCTTCCAAATTGTATATGTTGAGTTGTTCGATATATTAGTTTTTTTTTTTTCCTTTTTAAATCTATTGCTCATATACATAGGGTTTTCTTTTAATGGCACGTCAAAGTGGACTTTGGTGAAAAACCACAGGAGGGGGAAAACGAATGAAAAATATAGATCGAATATAGCCAGCTATTCAATACTTTTTTTTTTTTTTTGGTTTAGTATGTTGTAGAAGGAATTCTCTGCAAGTGTTACATCCTGTAACTGTAGGCAGATGTAATCCCCGGGCCGTGACACCAGCAAAGATTTCCCTTCACATTGGACACATTTGCAGCCATTTTGTTCCCTCCCACAAAGAGGAAGTGCACAGGGAGGAGGGACATTCTGGGCCATATGCAGGCCCTGTAATGATCTGTGCTGTTTTCACAATTCCCACTGTGCCCTGGGAGCCTCGCCTTGGAAGGGAAAGCAGCCGCGGGTGTTGCAGCCTGGGGTTGGGATCTGGCGTTGAATCTTCTCAGAAAGCCCTTTCTCCTCCTTGCCGTCCATTCGCTCCACTCGTTGTTTTGAGCCTGGCCTCACACACAGTCACCTGCAGGACACATGCTGAGGTCGACTCTGCTCAGATCCAGTCTCTGCTCGCTAGTGTTTCCTGTAGTGCGTCCTAAGGGGTCACTGTTTGTATTATTTTCGTTTGGACTTTCATCCTTGCTCCGTACATATGTGAAAAGCCTATTTTTCCCTGGTGGTGGGAGCACCTTTTCCAGTGGCAACAGGAGGTAGTTGCACCTTACCCAGATCAGAAACAGCTCAGGGTGTGTCTTGCTCAGGAGTCCCTGGAAGCACACCCTGCGACAGTGATTTGAGTGACAGTGATTTGAGCACAGGGGCTCAACTGGGAGGAATCCTAGAGACCCCAGTAGAGGAATGGAGAGATGAGACTGGGGGTGGGGGAGGGGAGGGAGGCCACCAAAGGGAGCTCCATCGAGCTTGGGGCCAAGCAGACTTCAATACCGTAGGGAGGGCTTCCCACCCTCAGCACTAGTGACATTTTGAGACAGGTAATTCTTCCTTGTGGGTGCTGTTCTGTGAATTGCAGGAGGTTTAGCAGCATCCCTGGCCTCTACCCACTAGGTGCTGGTAGCACTCCCACTTCATGGGTTGTGACAATCGAAAATGTCTCCAGACATTGCCAAATACTCCTAGGAGGACAAAACCACCCATGGTTTAGAACCACAGGGACCACGGGGAACTCTGGCTGTGCGAAATCTGGCTGGTATGCACTGAACTGGTAAAGGTCACAGGTGAGCCCTGGAGTGTCTGCTACGTCCCCTTCTAGAGCCAGAGCGGCACTTGGGGAGGCCAAGGAGTGAGCAGAATCGCCCGTCACTCA
>CAUYSK010098164.1:0-16661 GCA_963575035.1 Avahi laniger | reverse complement strand
CTGCCTCAGCCTCCCGAGTAGCTGGGACTACAGGCATGTGCCACCATGCCTGGCTAATTTTTTCTATATATTTTTAGTTGTCCGATTAATTTCTTTCTATTTTTAGTAGAGACGGGGTCTCGCTCTTGCTCAGGCTGGTCTGGAACTCCAGAGCTCAAACAATCCGCCCGCCTTGGCCTCCCAGAGTGCTAGGACTACAGGCGTGAGCCACTGCGCCCGGCCTAGAGAGTCTCACTCTTTTGCCTGGGCTAGAGTGCCGTGGCATCAGCCTCGCTCACAGCAACCCCAAACTCCTGGGCTCAAGCAGTCCTCCTGCCTCAGCCTCCCACGTAGCTGGGACTACAGGCATGCATCGCCATGCCCGGCTAATTTTTTTCTATATATTTTTAGTTGTACAGCTAATTTCTTTCTATTTTTTTAGTAGAGACAGGGGTCTCGCTCTTGCTCAGGCTGGTCTCGAACTCCTGAGCTCAAATGATCTACCCGCCTCAGCCTCCCAGAGTGCTATAATTACAGGCATGAGCCACTACGCCCGGCCACCTCTGCTTTTTTGATAAAGGATATTTTGACTTTTTAGAGTTGATTTTTGTTATCTTGCTAGAAATATTTATTTTGTAGTATTTGTACACACTATGTTGGGAGATACTGTTTATAATTATACTAGCGGTTACCTAAGTCTTCTACACACTTTAACCTTTATCTGATTTTTCACAATCATAATTAACTCTGCCTTTATGGAAGGATCACACAACATATAAACACTTTGCAGAGTATTCTAGCAAAACAAAAACATAATGAACAAAACTGGAAAGATCCCCTTTGTTTCCACTACTCTGAACCAGAGTTAGACAATGTCCACAATCTGTTCTTTTCATTTATATGTGGTATGTGTGTGCATGTACATAAATATACATATGTGCTCCTAAGTCTTTTAAAGTCTTTTTCTTTAAATATAGATATGGTTATATGTATTATTCAACTTACCTTTTTCATTTCACGATGTCTTAGAGACTTGTCAGCTGTACATTCCTTTTTACCACAAACTCTTTGTAACTGTGTTTTAATTCTGATTCATTTTTCTGACTCAGAAATAATATTTAAGAATTTTTCTTATTTTAAAAAAAAGGTGCAAGGGAAAATCCTTGGGAGGAATATTTTATAAATTTTTCCAGGACTGAGTATGTCTTTATGTTCCCTTTATAGGTGAACATGTTGCCCAGGCATTAAATTTTTCAGTCCAGTCTTTATCTAGTAAACCTTTATAAATATTGCTCTATTATCTACAAAGGAGAAATCTAGGTCACTTTGATTTTTGTTGTCTTCTTATGCTTAAATGCTTGAAGTAGTCTATCCTTGTTCTGGAAATTCAAAAACTTACTAGGATGGCTGGGCACAGTGGCTCACATCTGTAATCCTGGCACTCTGGGAGGCTGAGGAGGGAGGATCGTTTAAGCTCAGGAGTTTGAGACCAGCCTGAGCAAGAGCAAGATCCCATCTCTACTAAAAATAGAAAGAAATTAATCAGACAACTAAAAATACATAGAAAAAAATTAGCCGGGCATGGTGGCACATGCCTGTAGTCCCAGCTACTCGGGAGGCTGGGGCAGAAGGATTGCTTGAGCCCAGGAGTTTGAGGTTGCTGTGAGCTAGGCTGATGCCATGGCACTGTAGCTCTGGCAACAGAGTGAGACTCTGTCTCAAAAAAAAAAACAAAAACTTACTAGGATATACCTTCAAATTGGTCTCTTTTTATTCATTTGGCCTAATTTTTTTCTGGGTCTAGAAAGTTTTTTCTATGAAGACTGATATTATTGTCTTATCTATTTGCTCTGTTTTCTTCTTTAGGAAAACCTATCATTCAAGATTGTACCTTTATAAACTATTTATGATATCTATGTCAGATTTTTCATCTCTTTTTAAAATTCCTCCTTTATTCTGGAAGTGTTCCCATAGGGAATTCTTCCTCTTCCTCACTGTGATTTACTGTGTTACCAAATCTTTCTTTCTACTGTATTCTTAGTTTTCTTCCTCTCTTATGTTGGGCCTATTCTTGTACAAGGATTTCCCAAACCACTTCAAGTCCTTTATGGAGTAAGACAGGAATAAATAAAAACTAAGTCAATGTTTTCTTTAAAGATGTATTTCTTGCAAAAGATTTTCCTGAGTACTTAGCAGGAATATCCCCTTTCCTGGTGCTGAATATTTTCACTCTCCATTTTTTCCCCCCTTATTCTCCTCGTTGGACAAAGAGAAATTTATCTAGGCCCAGTGTTGTGAGTAGTTAGGATGCTCAAGTGGCCCACACTGCTCTCCTCCATGTGTTTAATGTGCTAGTAAATTCTGCCTCTTATTTTGAAACTGGATGCACAGGTACATGAAGTACCTAGGATAGCTCTTGCAGCATAACAGGCCTTTGAACAATTTCATTTACTTATTCTATTTAACTGTTAAATCTTCCTAGCAAGGCAAAGAGACCCATCCAGTTTTGGATAAGAAGAAGACTCTTTTCATAGAGTTCAATTTTGGAAGACAGACATAGAGAGTTCCCCTGATTCCAAGACTTCCCAGTACAGAGAGGCAAAGAGAGGCTTTAGCCAGGACTGGCTCGTTTTAGGCAGGATGTATTACTTGCTTCCATCTGAAATAAGGCCATCAGTGGATTGAGACTGGGTTACAATATACTTATATCCGAGTTCTGCTGTGGGAGGGGCCTTATATTATGTGAACACTATTCTCAGAATTCTAAAGTCATGTGACAACAGAAGGAATATAAAGGTTCTAGGGTATTCTGTTTCGATTCTACTGAGGTATGGCCTCCTATTTTTTTTTTTTTTTTAAAAAACCCTGTCCTGTTGGTGACATAAGTCCACAGAAATTCCTGTTGAACTCTGAACTATGCTACAATGAGCTCTTCCTGAATGTGCAAGACATGGATAGAGGTGTCTTTTGACTTCGCATCCTTTTGCATGTCAGAAATATTACATAATACTTTTAAAAGTCAAAAACTTGAAAAATCACAAAAGGGGAATATACATAATCTAGTTAAGATTATGCATATATAAATGTGGAGATAGATCAATGTTGATGTATCTACTCATTAATAAAACAAAACAGTACCAGAAGGATCCACATGAACAATGACCACCACCAAAATTTCACAGAAAAACTTTTAGAACTGGGATGGGTGTGGTGGCTCATGTCTGTAATCCTAGCACTCTGGGAGGCTGAGGCAGGAGGATTGCTTGAGCTCAGGAGTTCAAGACCAGCCTGAGCAAGAGCAAGATCAGACCCCGTTCTCTACTAAAAACAGAAAAATTAGCTGGATGTCATGGCATGCACCTGTAGTCCCAGCTATTTGGGAGGCTGAGGCAGGAGAATCGCTTGAGACCAGGAGTTTGAGGTTGCATTGAGCTATGATGATGCCACTGCACTCTAGCCTGGGCAACAGAGTGAGACTCTGTCTCAAAGAAAGAAAAAAAAAAAAGGAAACTGAACCACCCTCCTCACTCCCCCGCCCCCGGAAAAAAAGGGGGGGGGACCTTTTAGAATAAATGAATTCAGCAAAGTTGCAGGAGACACAAGCAACACACAAGTATCAGCTGTATTTCTATATACTAACAAAGAACATGTAGAAAAGGAAATTAGGAAAACAATTCCATATACAATAGCACCAAAAAGAATAAAATACTTAGGAATAAACTTAACCAAGGGTGTGAAAGACTTGAACGCTGAAAACTACAAAACACTGCTAAAAGAAATCAATAAATGGAAAGATACCCAATGTTCATGACTGGAAGACTTAATACTGTTAAGAAATCAATATTACCCAAAGTGATTTTTTATAGATTCAATACAATCTCTATAAAAATATCAATGACACTTTTTTGTAGAAATAGAAAAATCCAGCCTAAAATTCATATGGAATCTCAAGAAGTCACAGATAACCAAAACAATCAGAAAAAAGAATAAAGTTGGAAGAGTCACACTTTCTAATTTCGAAACTTATTACAAAGCTATTGTAAACAAAACAATGAAGCAATGGCATAATGACAGACATATAGACTAATGGAACAGAATAGAGAGCCCAGAAATAAATCCTCTCGTAAACAATATAATCAAACAATTTTGGACAAGGGGGCCAAGACCATTCAATGGAGAAAAGACAGTCTTTTCAGCAATGGTGCTGGGAAAAACTGGATATTCACATGCAAAAGAATAAAGTTGAGTCCTTATCTTACACCATATACAAAGATGGAACAAAGACCTAAACATAAGAGCTAAAACTCTTGGAAGAAAACACAGGAGAAAAGCTCACTTTGTGATAATCCAATGTGGCAATTTCTTGGATATGACACCAAAAGCACAGGTAACAAAAAACTAGATAAAACAGACTTCATCAAAATTTAAAATTTATATGCATGAAAGGATACTATTATCAAAGGAGTAAAAAGACAACCCACAGAATGGGAGAAAATAATTGCAAATCATATATATGATAAGGGATTAACATACAGAATACATAAAGAACTCCCTACAACTCAACAACAAAAAACTCAATTAAAAAATGGGCAAAGGACTGACTAGACATTTCTCCAAGGATATGCAAATGGCCAATAAGCACATGAAAAAATGTTCCACATCACTGATCATCAGAGAAGTGCAAATCAAAACCACAATGATACCATTTCACACCCATTAGGATAGCCATTGTCAATAAATCAGAAAATAAGTGTTGCTGAGGATGTGGAGAAATTGGAACTTTTGAGCACTGCTGACAGGGACTGTAAAATCATGCAGCTGCTATGGAAAGCACTGGAATGGTTAAACAAAAAATAACCAAATTAAAATTGGTAAAAAATTTAACATGAAAAAATTAAATATAAAATTACCATACAATCTAGCAATTCCACTTCTGAGTATATAACCAAAAGAACTGAACTAGGAACTCAAACAGATTATTTGTACACCAATGTTCATAGCAACATTATTCACAATAGCCATAAGGCAGAAACAACCCAAATGTTCATTAATGGGTAAGTGGATAAACTAAACATGGTACATACATACACACAGTGGAATATTATTCATCCTTAGAAAGAAGTGAAATTCTGACACATGCTACAACACCTGTTGAAAACATTATGCTAAGTGAAATAAGCCAGTCACCAAAGGACAAATACTATATGATTCTACTTATATGAGGTATCTAAAATAGTGAAATTTAGAGACAGAAAGTAGAATGCTGGCGGCAAGGGGTAGGGAGAAATGGGAATTATTATTTAACAGGTATAGTTTTACTTTGGGATGATGAAAAAGTTCTGAAGATGCATAATAGCAATGGTTGTACAATGTGATTATACTTAATGCCACCAAACCATACACTTTAAAAATGGTTAAAATAGTATATTTTATGTTACACATACTTTACCACGATTAAAAAAATGTTTAAAAAGAAGGAAAAGTAAAAGACGTGAGAAATTTTGTTAGTTAAATGCAGAACTATAGTCTACTGGTAGGAATAAGAAGCTAGCAGAATGAATATCTCACTTTCTACCCCATGTTAAAGAGTACAACAGAATACATTCTTAAGAGGCTTTCCAGGGAGGCGGAGTCATTAGGGAAAGCCAAGTTTTCATAAAGGTGAGGTATTCTCAAAAAGGCCAAGGCACAGTGGCCTGCGTCTATAGTCCCAGCTACTGGGAGGTTACTCAGGAGGATGGATTACCTGAGCCCAGGAGTTCGAGGCCATAGTTTGCTATGATCGTACCTGTCCAGCCTGGGCAACATGGCAAGACTCTTGTTTCTTTAAAAAAAAAAAAAGGCTTAGGCTGTAATTAGAATTACAAATACAAAATAAGTTTACAATGGACAGTATAAAAGAATGTATATAAAAGAGTAATATATGGATGAAAATACAAGGCTGTACATAATTCAAGTGGGAGAGGAGGAGTGAGACTAGAGAATCAAGATGAGAGAAGAAAGGAAACTGGTGAGAGGACTGACCCTGAACACTCTCAGGCCTCTAAACAGACCTGCTTTGTAAATTACAAGTTAACCAAAACATCATTAGCATATTTTCTATGTCAGTCACTATTCTAAGCACTTTACATGCAGTATTTCATGTCTTCACAAAAGAGGCTTTGGTGACTGCAACCAAACTTCTCCTCTTCCCAATTATAGGAAGAGGCTAACTAAATACACAAAGAGTATAAACAGTTGGCCACAGTTGGGTTTTCTGAAAAAAATTATTCTCAGGTATTTGAGAAGGAGACTTTTTTGTTACACAGTTAATTCCTTTTCCCTCAATAATATCTCTCCAATTTCAGACCGCATTCATATACAAATACATAAAAACTGCATTTAAATAGTAAAAGAATGAGCAGATGATCTTACTCTTGGTTATCCATTCCTAAATTTAGCATGTTTCCCTTTCTAGTCCTTCTTCCATCACCAATCTCCCACTTCTGACTCCAAAATTAGGATAACTTTATTGGTTTTTTGATTATAAAAAAAAATACATGCTATCATTCAAAAATATATACAAAATACGTTAAAATCTAAAAGTGGCCTCAAATGATTAATTCTTCATTTGTATTAATAATCACAGTATGGACTACTCCTAGGTAATAAATGACCTAAAAGAACACACACATTGAGAAATAATGATATACTAACATTTCAACCTAAAATTTGATAACTGGAAATATTTAATATCTTTAGCATTAAAGATTCCTCAATCCTGATGTTGAAAAATATAAGCCAACAACTGATACTCACCAACTTCATGAAAAGTTAGTTTTAGTTGTGCTTTTAGTGGTGTCTGCATACATCAACTTCTAAACTTTATGCACTTAAAATTATCACCCATACTCTAGATTTCCCAAAATAACTTCTATCAATATTAATTTATTGTCTTTTCAGTAGAAGTGTTCTGGAGATTACAAATACAATTCAGTTTTCATTTCTTTTATTGATGTAAAATTATCAACAGATAGAAGTGTTTGTTGTAGGTGAGTCAGCCCTAGGTGGAGCAAAACAGTTAGCCATGCAAACAATCCAACTTGAAGGGATTCTATAAGAAATCTACCTAAGTCGGCCACAGTGCTGAAAATTTCTCTCATCAGAATCATCCCTTTAGGACACTGCATTATTTTCAGAATATATTTGTTAAAATGTCAATGTGCACAAAGAGGAAGGGATAATACATGTAAAAAAATGATTAATAATTTTTTTTAAATTTAAGGAGCATAATATACTCAGTAAAAATTAACTGGTAATTAAAAATAAAGAGGACTTAGATCCACTCCTTCAAGGGAAATAGGTTCCATAGAGGTCAAGTATTAAATGGATTAAACATTCAAAGTACTGACAATTAAGACTTACCTCAAAAATCTGACTAGCTCTAAGTAGTGAATGCCCATCAGCCTGGACCACCATAACCTGACTAGGAGATTGTGACAGAATGCTTGAAGAGCTAGCAGAAGTCTAAAAACAAACAGAAAAACAAGGGCACTTTATCTAAAATTAAACACAGATAAAATTTAATAATCATAAACATACAACCCAAGGGACACCCGGTATGTACTTATGTTTGATAAGCAAACACTTATATTTGACTGGATAACCTTGTGGTGGATATACAACTCTACCACATGGTTAGTGGTTGAGTTTTGTGTTCATTTAAAAAATCACAGAGCTCCTTTGTAAGAGTCTAAAGGAAGTACTTGGGGCCTCCACATTCACCTAACATCACAGCAAGACAACTTATAGAATGCAAACAGAGACTAGCTGACATCATAATTAAATTCAAAATAACACTGTTTTCCATATGAAAAGGGCTTTTTAAAAAAATAAATAAGCTTTAAAAATAAGTTTTATTATATGAACATTGCTTCACATTTTTAAAATTGCAATTACGATGTCTTATGTTCCATAAATACTGTTTTTGAAACTCTTACCCTAGATTGGTCAAGAATTTGAAGTTTTTCCCATGTTATTTTATCACTTTCAGATTTTTTCCAAGGATCATTCCATTTTTCAGAAGCTTCCTTTTCTTTCTTCTTTAAAGCAACCTGTTCATCTGTAAATAATGTCCTTTTTAAAAAATTGTACAAAAACTGTAAAAAAAAGAATTATGTAAACAAATCATGACCTTCTTAATAAATGCAGATTCCAACACAGATCTAATCAAAACTGGTTTTTAGGGAGGAGATTAACTCACAGGCAGAGAGGAATTTTTAAGGAAATAAAAGAAAAAATGTAATCAGAACCAAACTTAGGAACAGCATAATGAATGTAAAAATGCTTGTTTTATTACAATTACCAGTAAGAAGCAATTTTATCAGAATAACTTATATTATGTTAATTATTCTTAGGTTCCACTTTCCTAAATGTTCATTCAGTTATTACTAAGAGAATTAAAAGCTAGAATTCTGGAGTCAGAGAACCCTGGGGACAAATTCAAGCTCAACCACTTCCTAGCTAAGTTACCATGAGCAAACTGCTTGCTGTTAACCTCTCTAAACCTCAGTTTCTTCTTCTGTAAAACGGGGATAGTAATAGTGCCTATTTCAGTATAGGGTCTGGCACAATATAAACATGCAATAAATGTTAGCTGTTATTTCTCATTAACTGCTGAAAAGTAAACAATATAAAACCCTGTGTCCAACAGACACAGTAAAAACTAAACCCCAAATCAACAGTTCTTTAAATACAAAATTCAGAGATGTATAAATCTAAATTCCAAGAAAATTAATGGAAGCATGACTTAATGAGATGTGCTTTGCTAACAGTATCAAATCAAAAAAAAAAGGAAACTTTTAAAAGACAATAATTAAAGCATAAAATTTCAGTCATTTCCAAGTAGTTCCATCTTATTTCAGAAATTTGGTATTGTATTTGGATGTTAAATTTGAGTTGAAAGAAAATATTTAAAACTGAAATTGTGATATAAACACACATCAGACCTCCAAACCTTCTGATACTGCTACTGAAACTGCTTTTACAAATTAATAAAAAGGTCTGCAAGGTGAGAACTGTGGTAACAGCCTCGCTAAAAATAATGATAATAATCAGCCACTGTCCTCCTGCTTACTTCTCTGTAATTGCTACTCTGGAGCCACATAGCTGGTGGTCATAAAGATTCTTAGCTTTCTCCATAGATAATATCACCTTTTTGAAACCTAGGGGTAGTTTCTGAGATATCTTCCAGGTCCCCAATTCCAGTGGAATGGCTGACCCACCCAGACCAGCGGCCCATACCGATGAACTGACTCAACTGATCTTGTGATTCCACCCACTGAACCCAGCCAATTAGCAGATTCAATTGCCTACACCAAACTGTCTTTAAAAACTCTGTCTCCCAAATTCTTGGGAGGCCGATTTGAGAAATTTCTCCCATTTCCTGCTTAGTGCTATGCAAAATAAACTCTTTCTCTGCCATAAACCCTGCTGACTCAGTGTATTGGCTTCCTCTTGGGCAAATGAAAATGGTTGAGCGGCAACACTACCAAAAATTTACTTTCTTCATTCTTCTGTTACCTTGACTTACAACATCAATTCATTCCCTACTTATGCTGCTTATCTCTTTTTCTAAGTCACTCATGCCAGCAAGGTTAGTGATTGCCTCACAGGACTTCCTCGTTCAATGGAGGATGAAGCCCATTTCATGCCGTTAGTATGTCTAGTCCTAAGAAATACAACTATTATGTCACCCATTTGCATACCATGGTACGTGAACCCTAAATTGAATCTATGAAGTTAACAGTTGTTTCTTAGTTATATAGTCCACAGGCTAAAATAATGCAATAAGCTTATTTCTGTCTAGAATCCACTGACTGATTACCATATTGCTTATTCTTGATTAGAATATTTCGGTTATTTGAAAAAATGAAACCAATTTTTTAAATAAAACCATCCTTATACCCACAGGATTTCTGTAATGGAAAAATATGAAAAAAGATTTTCAGGAAATGAGAAAAGCTTAAAAATCTTTGAGCTACAGGGGCTCCAGAATGATACCAGTGATAGGAATGTTTTTGGTGCACACCACGGAGTACCAAATAAAAAGATACAAACACAGCAATATGAAACCACAAAGCTTCTGCATTTGCAGAGAAGTACTCTAGATGTCAAATGCTATAAAACAAGACTTTGGGTAATAATCATATTAAAAAACATACAGCTGGCCCTCCACATCTGTGGGTTCCACATCTGCAGATTCAACCACAGATCAAAAATATTTGGGAGAAAAAAATGAATGGTTCCATTTATACTGAACATGTACAGATTCTGTCAATATTTCCTAAACAATACACTATAACTATTTACATATCATTTACATTGTATTAGGTATTATAAATAATCTAGAGATGATTTAAATTGTAGGTGAGGATGTGTATAGTTTATAAGCAAATACTATACCATTTTATATAAGGAACTTGAGTATCCATGCATTTTGGCATGAGGTGGGCGTGTCCTGGAACCAATCCCTCAGATATTGAGGGACTGCTTTAGTTTGAAGGATACCAAAATGTTTCATCCCAAAACATACTTGTCATCTTTTGAAATGCCTGTTCAGAGGGCCTGCAAACAGAAGTAGCCTTGCAGAGCTGCCTTTTGTGGAGATTTCCTGTGTAGAGAAAATCTGCATTGATGCAGCCAGGCTTTCTCTGGGGGCCCTCCCTTGTCCAGATGTAGAAAAGATTAACTAAGAGTCTGACACCTTCAAAGGTTAGAAAGAAACATTTACCATCTATTCTCTCTGAGGGCTGCTACCTGTGATGATTCATCTATCTGCACAAAGACCACTTCTGCTAGCCAGGACTCTTCTTCTCCCCCTCCCACAACCTGTTTTGCCATGCTCCAAGCTTATACTCTTTCAACAAAGTCAAAATAGTATAAGAGCATTAACCATCTAGCCATTTCTTTGAGTCTTATATTTTCCAAGACTCCCCTGCACATTAATTTGTATGCCTTTTCTCTTATTCATCTGCCTTTTGTAGGCGAACCTTCAGAGGGAAAAAGGGAAGTTATCCCTTAGCCCCTACAACTTCGTCCTCAATATATAGCTCTTAAGCTAACAGAATTAAAATAAAAAGTATAAAAATTTACTTACCAAGCTCTTTCCTCCACTGGGCTTTTTTTGCTTTCAACAAACTTCGATCATATTCCCTTTCCCCCAGAGTACTGAATATGTCAGCTGGTTTCCATTCACTCTCTCTAAGGCAAAACAAAAAATAACAGAAACCTTATCATTATGTTTCCACACAGCTGACTTCATAAATATCAAGTAATAAGCTTTTTAAAAGCTCTAAGTCTTCTGAGTAAATATTTCACATGCAAGGAAAAACAAAACCATATTTCCAAGATGACCCCATAATAACAGATATGAGTTACATACATGGCAATTTTCTGCTCACACTTAGATGTCTCCTGATTTTTCTTTAAGACAGATTTATTTTCGTCTGGGACAGAAGAAACAGCCTCAGTTTTCTGGAGTAATCCCATATTGTTTTCGTCCTTTGGCTGATTAGGAATATTGTTTAAATGTAGACTACACTGACCTATGAGGTAAAATGCATCTTTTAAAATTAACACTAAATTATATCTATTATAATATCTTATCTTGGCATACTACTATATAGTTTTTAAAAGTCTTATACATTACGAAATTTAACTCTCACAACAATCTTTGAGGTATTATGTTTCCTTTCTGTCAAAAAAAAAGGAAACTGAGGCCCAGAAGTTAAATGGCTTGCTCATGGCCATAGCGATACAACTTCTTGTATCAAATAGGGAAGAAAATAAGCAACAGAAAAATAAACCTCCATTTACTCTTGCCAACATACTTTCACAAATAATATAAATTATAACATAAATCACAACCTAAAGGGGAATAAATGCTAATAGCTTAATAAAAACTCATTACCTTAACTTTATTTTTCTCATTTAGCTATGAAATCAGTGGAAAAGCATTGTCTTTATGTCCCAGCTATAATTTCTAAACCATGTTTTATAACATTCTACTGCTCCTTCCAAGTCTGTTTTACATCGGTCAAAAAAATACTACTGCCAATCCTTAGCATGGATTGAGGGAGAGGACAAGCAAATGCAGGGGCCAGAAGAGCAACTCAAGTCAAATCTTCATACTAAGGTTCCCTTAATTTTCACTAGAAATACCAGAATGGATTTCTTCACAACGTTTCCTATTATTATTTTAAATGTAAGTAAAGCTTCTAACATTTTAAAGTAAATACAATCGTTTTTTGCACTAACATCTGTATTTTAGAGTCCAAGAAACTAGGTTTCCTAAGGCTATGCACTATAAGAATAATATTCTGAGCATTAACCTTAAAATATGGCATATGATAACTATAAAAATAATTTTACATATTAGGGAAAGTCCTTTAAAAGGACAATTATTTTAAAAGCTTGTTACATATTAAATTGGAATTTAAAAGGCACAGTTACCTAAAACCCAATAAATATGAAATTTTGAAATGCATATTGAGAAAATTAACATTCATTAAAACTTTATAATAATCTTACTTTTTTCCTCCGTTCCATTGTCAGTCAGGGAAATAGATCGATTTCCTTGGTTTACAGTCATTAAAATCTGTTGTAGTTGGTCTTGTGTTAGACACACCAAACTGTTCTTCGTGTTTCCAGCTGTGATGTGTTTTTTGTGAGGCTTCTGTTTAGCTCCTAGAGATGTACTTACAGTGTTTCTAGTCTTCTGTATATGAAAGGTGGCGGGCGCAATCTCTCTTTGGATATGAAGACAGTCTTTACTCATGTACTGCTTACATAAATCTTTAGTGGATGAAAAAGTCATTCCATTTTTTTTATCTTTTGCCTGTGAAGTTTCTGAACCAACTGTTGTCTTCCGCAAAAGTTCTTCACTCTCGACACAACTATTTTGTGTTGATTTTAGAATGTGTCCAGTTTGTTTCATTCTTAAAGGACGTTTTGCAATTCTAGTCTTACTTCCCATCTGTTAAAACACAAGAATATCTTTATAACAGTCCATGAAAAATCAATTATCTTTATCTATATAATCTATGATAAATCAGTCTTCTAACCTTTATTCCATTTTGCTATTTAGTTACATAATATAGCCATAAGAAATTCATGCTTAACATTTGTAAATCTTTACTTGAAAGCTTCTTCCAACAACTAGAAATTATTATTTTACTTCAGGATAATGAAGAATACAGAATTTCTATTGCAGTTGTCACAAGACATCTCTACCCCAGCTTTGAATCTCATAGTCATTAAACCACCCAGGCTACCCATTTTATTAAAATGAATCAATGGACCATAGTACTATTCCTTGGATATCTTACCTTGTGGGACACCATCCCTCTCTCTCACATAACTCCTAATTATTGTGTTTCCATATACACACAGATAATTTTTCTAATATCTTGGCCTATCATTTCCTCAAACTCTGTCCCTATACTGTTGTCCTCCAGGCTACCTCAGTTACTCCATGTCCCATAGTGACATCTTATATTGACCTTTTAACTATTTATGGCTGCAACTCCTGCATAATCGCAATTTCAAGCACTGGACAATGACCATTTTTTCCCCAATTTATTCCCTCTCATATGCCAATTCCAACAATTAACTCTACTAGGATCTATAATCCATCCATCCTACCACCACCCTCTTGCTCTCATTCTTAACCATCTTAAATTCTACAATCAACAAAAATCATCACTCTTCCATTCTTAATTTCTTTGCTTTGCTCTCTGTCACGGACACCTGGCAAATCCCAACTCCGGTAAAATCCAACTCTTCACCTACTACATGCCTGCTGCACTCATGGAGAAAAACAGCAGAGTCATGCTAACCAGATTCATCTTAAACTCATAAACAAGAACATCAGATGGGCTCTTAATGCTACCTGGCAGCCATACATTCCCAAGTTGATTTACTCTCTCATTCCTTTAGTAACTATTAATAGTTCAACCTTCTCCTCTTTCCCAAAACCCCTAACACTTTCTCTCCCATCCTTTTCTCAGCTGAAGACCTTAGTATTTCACTGAAAATCTTACAGAGAAGCATTCAGCAGAAAACTTCAAATTTCCACCACTAAATCTTTACCAGCATTTGTACCCATACAAACTACATGCCCTCTCATTACTCGTACACTTTCCTGTAACCATCTCTCTTTTTCAAGGATATCTCTAGCAATTCTGTGCTTTCTATTGAATCACAAATTTTTTCTTTTCTGCTGGATCACACAATTTGCATACAATATACTATTATTTTACCATCTTAAAAAATTTTTTGATTTTTATTTTTTTTATTTCAGAATATTACAGGGGTACAAATGTTTAGTTACATATATTGCCTTTGCCACCCGCCCCCAGTCAGAGGTACAAGTGTGCCCATCCCCCAGACAGTGTACACCGCACCCATTAGGTGTGAATATACCCATCCCCTCCTCCCCCTCCCACCTGCCTGACACCCGGTATTTTACCATCTTAAAAAATTCTTGACCCCACTTTTTCCTTTAGACTCCTATAATCCCATTCTAACCAGGCTTTCACCCTTTCACTACCCCCCCAAAACTGCTCAAGGTCACCAATAATTTCTACATTGCCAACGATTCTCAAATTTCTCATCTTATTTGACCCATGAGCTCCATCTGACAGTTGATTACTCCTTTCATTTTGAAACTTTCTCTACTTCACTTCTAGGATTCCACAGTGCTGGTACTTCTTTGACCTACTTCACTGCTCCTTCTCAGTTTTGCTGGCTCTTCCGCTTCTCCCAGACCTCTTAAGGTTGAGTGCCCAGGAATCAGTCCCAGAATCCCATTTCTAAGTTCCCTCATTTACTTGCTATTTTCATTTATTCTTGTGGCTCTAAATATCATCCACGCTGCTGATTCCCAAACTTTTGTGTCCAGGTGTTCTTTACCCCTAACTTCACGTTCCATCTGCCTATCCAACACTTCCACTGAGCTTCTAATAGACATTTGAAATTTAGCATGTCCAAAACTGAACTCCTGATCTCCCTCTTGTCCCTAAATAACTTCCTTCCCTCACAATCTTTTCCATCTCAGTTGTCCATGCCAAAATTTTGGAGTTATCCTTGATTCTTCTCTCATTATACCATATTTAATTTGTCAGCAAACATTGTTTTGCTCTATCTTCAAAACATACCCTGAATCTCACCACCCCTGAACATCCCTCTTGCTACCCTCTTTACTCCAACACATTATTAGGTCTTGCTGGAATTACTGCAAAGCCTTCTAACTGGTCTCCCTGTTTCTATCCTTGCTCCCCAGTCTATTCTCAACACAGAAGCCATAGTGATTACCTTAATGTATGTCAGATCATGTCACGCTCCTGAAAAGCCTCCAATGATGTCCTGTCTTACCTAGAGGATAAACTGGACTTCTCACTATGTTCTAGAAAGCCCTAATAATCTGTGAGCACCTCCCCACCCCCCTATCTTTTGCCCGCATTATCTCTCTCACATCTGACTTTATTTTCTTTCTCTTAGCCTCCAGCCACATGGGCTTCTTGGTTGTTCCTTGAACTCAGCAATCCCTCTACCTGGGACATTCTGCCTTCATATTCCATTATAATCGCTTATTTCCTCAGCTCCTTCAAATCTTTCCTCAGACATCACCTGCGAAGCCTTCCCTAAACACCATGTTTAAGATTGCACATTTCCTACTATACCCTCATTCCCACCACCCTAGCACGCCTTCTTCCCAGGGCTGCTGTGCCCCTAAGGTGACAGTGATTCTTCCCTCTCCTTTATTTTTTTCCATAGCACTTTTCATCTTGCAATATTCTGTATTTATTCATTTTGCTTTTTGTCTGCTCATCCCTCACCTTCCTACTGCAAACTCTATCGGGCAGAGATTTTTGTCTGATTTACTCACTGTTGTATCCCCATTACCTAGAACAGCTGAGTGGAACACAGCAGATGTTTTTGTTGAATATCTTCAACTATGCTGTATCTAACACTGAATTCTTTATCTCTTGCCCCCAAGTTAGCTCAACTTTCCAAAATACTCCATTACTGGAGCACTGTTGTTCTAATGTCTCTGACCAGTAACCATGGAATCATCTTTCACTCTTTCTCCTTGAGTGTCTTCTTTAGCTTATCAGCAAGGATCAGTCATTTCTTCCTTCCAATTATCTTTCTGACAATTCAATGACAAGGCTAAATTAAGGTTTTTATTACCACTACTAGATTACAGCCTACCTAACTCAAGTCTATCCTCCCTTTAATCCACCACACATTTCTGCAAACTCAATTAACCTGTAACAATTGAACAATCATTCAATCAATACCAAGTGTTGCTTTTTATGTGCTCACCTCTATGGAAAAAGTGTTGAGGATATTACAGGGGTACAAATGTTTGTACAAATGGTACAAATACAAAAGACGAATAAGACAAGATCCTTCCTATCAAAGAGTGCGTTAGATGCCATAATAACTTTTATCTGGCTTATCACAGCCAAATTTTTGTCTTTCAAGAAATTCCAAAGTTGGCCGGGTGCGGTGGCTCACGCCTGTAATCCTAGCACTCTGGGAGGCCGAGGTGGGCGGATCGTTCTGAGCTCAGGAGTTCGAGACCAGCCTGAGCAAGAGCGAGACCCCGTCTCTACCAAAAATAGAAAGAAATTAAT